>JBBPBX010047407.1:7705-26170 GCA_038048925.1 Garcialebias charrua | reverse complement strand
AAGGCTGTTAAAGTTAACGAGTTAACGCATGAGATTAATGTAAAATGATTAATCCGTTATAATTATAAAATGCAGATTAATCCCGCTTTCAGTCTAGTGGGGGCAGTAATGCGCTTAAAATCGTTTGCCAACCAACCGCCAATACAATCAGCAGAAGAAGAGAATAGCTTGCCTCCCGCGCAACTGATATGCGCATGCGCAAATGAGCTGACGGTACGTCACTTCTAGAGTGACAGACTCGCCCTACAATACAGGATAACCAAACGGGATTGAAAAGATGAAAGTGGATCGTCAAAAAAGTGTGCTTGGTGGCAAATTTCTTTTAAAAAAACACCCTGATGGAAGTGTGGATAAAACCAAGGTGGTATGTACATATTGCAACGATGAATTATCTTTTCATCGAAGCACAGCCAGTTTAAAATACCATCTTCGGGTGAAGCATGTTTTTGCTGAAGCTAGCAAGGATGCTAATTCGGAGGAGCCAAACAACATCAAAGGGGGCTCGGCAGACAACGCTGGCGGAGTTTGGCCATCCAAAAGTTAACAAAACAACAACAGAGAAGCTAAATCATGCTATCGCCAAATGGATAGCCCAAGACTGTAGACTAACATGGTTGAAGACCGGGGGCTTCTTAATATCGTTCACGTCTTAACAGGTGACCCGACATTCAAGTTGCCTTCCCGGGGGACTATTGTTAACAGAATACATGAACTGTATGACATCAATAAGATTTCTAAAGCACTACAGCTGGCAAATGCTGCATTTATTGCTCTAACCGGAGACCACTGGACCTCCGTGGGTAATCACAGTCAGCTGAATATGACAAGTTGGCAAAACTAGAAGATCTACTGGAGCCCTGCAGGTGAGTTCCCCCCCCGACATTTTAATGATGAATCTAATACAAATGATAATAGATTAATCCTACTATATAGACATGTTCAAGGGCTATAATCAAAAATGTAATATCAGTTGCATGATTATTATTAATAGTATTCAGTAATTTAACTATGGTGTGTTCTTGTATGTTTGCACTGTAGGTACATCACACAGCTCCTAGGTGGGGAAAAGTACGTGTCTTGCTCTGCTTTGCTACCTGCTATCTTCTGCGTACAATGGAGGTGTCAGATGTTGATCCAGCAAGTGACTGGTAGGTTACGATAAATGTAACTGTAAATATGCTACATAAGTGGACTTTACGTTCATTTGAAAAGCAGATTTTTTTTTTCTATATCTGTAAATGGTAAATGGAGCTTATTTATATAGCGCTTTCCAGCCCCCTGTGAGGAGCCCCAAAGCGCTTTACAATACCAGCCATCCACCCATTCATTCAGACATTTATACACCGGTAGTGGTAGCCTGCCTTGCAAGGCGCCATCCAGACCTACCAGGAGCAACTTGGGGTTAAGTGTCTTGCCCAGGGACACAACGACACATGGTGGGCAGATGCGGGATTTGAACCTCCAACCTTCCGATCAGGGGTCGACTGCCATTACCACTACACCACGGTCGCCCATGTATATACCGGTATATATTGGTTTCTTAAATTTAGACATGTAAGAGTCTAAAATGTACTGATCTTGTGGGCTTACTATATTGTTTACATGTTTTCATCACATAAATGACAATGAGACATTTAACATTTATAAATTGTTTGAAACAAAATTACTTCTTTAAACCTTGCAGAGTATGGAAAACTGGTTTGAGACAATAAAACGTTTTCTTCAACATTTTATTGAAAACCGTCATATTTACATTTCAAGCATACAAAGTTACCGGTAAGCATTGTGATTAATCTGATTAATCACAGTCCCCAGAGTGTGATTAATCAGATTAAAATTTTTAATATTTCGACAGCACTAATATATATATAATATATATACAAAGTATATATATTTATATACAATATATTTATATACAAAGTATATATACTGGATTTATATATTGTTATATATTGTTTTATATTGTTTTATATATTGTTATATATATTCTCTTTACAAGAATCCAGTCTTCTGTGATGGACTTGTGACCTGTCCAGGGTGTCTGCCTCTCACACAGTGATAGCTGGATATGGGCACCGGTGACCCCCGTGACCCATAAAGGAAGAAGCAGGTCAAGATAATGGATGGATGGATGGATGGATGGAATGAATCCAATCTTTTATTTTGTCTCAAAATATAAAAATATCAATAAATGTTAACAATCATTGGATGTTTATGTTTTTATAATTTCACCCCTACTTACCAGAAAAGCCATGGATGGATGTTCAAAGAGGTTTTGGGCTCTGTCATGTTGAAATTTGCAGCTTTTTTCATTGACTCAACCTTTCAGTGACCCATGGGCCACCAGCTGATAATGATAGTTGTATCAGGTTTTTTGGCTCTGGACACATTTAATTTAGTGAATGAAAGGGCAGAAATGGCTCTTTTGATCGTATAGGTTGCAGACACCAGGTCATGTCAAACTGGTTCAAAACACCAAAGTCCATGCTCAATAATCCGGGTATACAATCCAACAATGTTCAGTCACATCATCTGAAATGTCTCAACACAACAAAAAAAGAAACCGTCCAGAGCATGGACTTTGGTACTTAAATAATCCCTGGATGTACATTGACAACTGTTTAACTTGTGGAGTCAGTCCAGACCAAGATGGCCTCTGCAGATAACTAACTTCAGGAAACACCAAAATTGCTATTACTCAGTCAGTTGTACAGATACTGAGGTAAAATAGGGTAATCGTGTGATGTGGTAGTAGCTGAGAGTCATCCCCATCCCATATGTTGGCATTGAATGTTGACATAAATCCTGGCATACACATTTGATTGTGCTTTGAGCATTTACAGTGGGGTGGGGGGAGTAGACATTTTTCTAAATGAAACATTTCTAAATTTCTCACAGTTACAGGAGTCCTCAGTTTCCTTGTGTGAGTACAGGGTCTTGCAGTTTTGTAGCTTCAACTTGGAACATGTTCTAAGAGGTTTTGGGCTGTCATCTTGAAATTTGCAGCTTTTTTTCATTGATTCAACCTTTATTTATACAGATATTAGAGTTAGCAGACTAAAACCCAGAGATGTCATTGATTCAAAAGTCCCGCCTACAAAACCTCCTCACTGGACAGTAGGCTGTGACACAGCCAATCTCAGTGAAACGTGACCAAAAACTAATTAAGATTAAACATGTACTTTATTCAAAGGGCTGAATACTTTAGGCACTGTATGGGAACATATACATCATTATGATATGCAACAAGATTCAAACTGCACGAATTAACAAAAATCAACATCTGGACACAGTTATCTGGAACATATTTTTATGTTTTAGCCAGGAAAATGCCTGTCTCGTTTGTTTCCATGGAGAGGAAAAACTTATACACTGAACTGCAGCCAGCCATCAGGGAGTAGCACCCAACTTTGTGGCTTCAGTTTCTGGCTTCCAGTCCTGTGCCTTATGTAGGGATATCGCACCGGTCAGTTTTGCTGACTGTACAATATTCCAGATGAAAGATTTGAGTAGATTTTATTTGACACAAACTTATCATCAATTAAACAAGTTCTCTCTTTTTCAGTTCAATATCCAATATTTCTGTGACTAGGTGGTGATATGTAAAGACATGAAATGTTAACTTATGTTGGTCCAGCAGGACTGGACCATTTATTTAACAGAATCATAAATTACATCACAACATATTTACATGATTGGTTGATCATTTTTCCTATAATTAACTTCAGCACAGATGAAATACGCGTCCGTAATTTCATAGGAACAACAGGACACAAGTTATCAATCTTATAATAACTTATATCTCTGCAGGCATTTATCTTGTTTACTGGCTTAAAAGAAATAAGAAGAAATTTTCAGGGAAGAGAAAATGGAGGATGAGGAGAGGTATATCTTGATGTGTTTTAACCAGAAACATGGCAGCTCTCCAGCCGATCTCGGCTACACGTTGGTACCCTTGGCAAAGCATTTGACGACGTTGTTACCTCGTGAGGACGGTCAGTCCCCAGTTGGTCCAACTAGCCAGTTCGTTTACCGTTCTCAGCGTCTCCAGACGTCTGCCTTGACTCGAACCGAAGTAACGGCAGTTCCTGGTTTGGCTTTTCAAGATAAGAGCTTCCTTTGAAGGAATCTCACTAAAGTGAAGCTTTTTACAGCTTGAAATGGATTTATAACAGGCATGTTATAAATCTTTAACTGAATGACGCGTCCTTAGCGTGTGACTGGCGTTCATTCAGCTCTTTTGGGGAACCTCATGGCTTGAGTTCCTCCACGGACTCTGCTAGTTCCAACAAAGCTTAGAACTTTTAAGAAAGGATCTGAGATCAGTGACTTGTTCTTCTCCGATTGGTTCAAACGAACCAGTGGAAGGGAGAGAGTGCATGAAGGTCACTCAGATAGGAGAGGATCAGTTTTTTAGAACAGAGAAGAAGTTGTTTAGAATGAAGAGAGAGAAACAGATTAGACTGGAGCCAGCTTCATAAAACAACTGATTAAAACTGTATTCTAACTTCTAACAAAACTGAGGAGTTCAATCTGACATATTAATTCACTTTCACAGTTTGATTCATCATTTGAAGAAGTGATCAACATTTTAAAATAGCATAAAACATGATCAAACAATGACAAGTAATTCTCAGAATTAATTCTGAATTAACACACATTAAAAGGAAGTCTCTTCTGAAATAATGTGTTTTGATTCAAATAAATGTAATAAAAGTATTACTGTCCCTTCAGGAATAACTCCCAAAAAGTTCATTACTGAGAGCGATCAAAGAAGTGTTTCTGAGGTCACGGTTGTATCACTACAGTCCCCCCTTTTGGAAGTCATCGCCTGTCCATGGGGATGAGGTCCAACATGAAAGGATACCACCAAATGTCTCTGATCTTGATGTAATCCAGCAAGTGGAATGAATCAAAAATTATAATCCCATAATGTTTTTGGAAATTCCGTACTGTTCGTAGGTACTCCCATAGCGGAAAGCTTTTAATCCTTTGGAAAACAAAGTCTTATAATCCACAGCGGTAGTTCCACAGCAGTAATTCCACCACGATTAGAGTTGTTGATTTCATCAGTAACAATTGTTTTTATCAGCATGCAGAGGGAATCCCTTGATTGGCGCAGATGAGGCAACCCTTGGATGAAGGTTGAAGACCAACGTTGGAGTAGCAGGTCCCCACATCGAAGGTTGAAGGCTGGTTGGTTTCCAATCCGTGCCACTCTGGTTCTATGTGTCATGCATTTATGTGAGTTTTAGGTGCCTTATGATTGGGATTTTACATTAGCCTTACCTATATGCACCTGGTATGTAGGCTATATGGTTTAGATCAACTACAGATACCAAGTAAGGGGTGGATCATGCAGTAAAAATCAGATATAGGGATCTATACCTAAAGAAAGTTCAGGAGGGCTTCTGTAACGAAGGCCTCTTCTTCCAAACTATTCCTCCATTCATAATTTAGTTTAAGTTAAACTAAAATAGAAAAGACAATATAGTTTGGTCTAAATTCTGTTGTCCTTTAAGACGACGATGTAGGTTTTGGTATTCCCTATAAATTTTGAAGTCTATGGCGAGACTCATCAAAAATGAATAGATAATCTAGAATAGAATCGATCGAATCGGTTCAATTTAGAAATTGCGAGACCAGTGTAGTTTATGGTACCTAAAGTAGCTTTAAACTACATTGACTCTTCATTGACTGAGGTTTAACAAATGAAACTGCATGTTGGCATAGTTAAATCAATTTAAGTCTTTAACTTATCATTAATAAAAACCTCTTTTGGCTGGGAGTGTTCAGAAAACAATACCAAATTTCAATAACAACAAAAGTATCAATTACGCACCTAGAAAACAACGTTTGACTGCTTCAACTCACTCCTGTCGTCAGATTCCAACGTGTATCACACAAGAAAAACAGGTCTAATGGTGTGGTTACACCGAGCAGCGGTTTGAACCTCCAAAAAGCTCCTCACGCACGCAAGTGGACGCACTTGTGAATGCAGCATGTCCAGAGCTGAACGCCAGACGCCAAGAAGCTGCTGGGTGTGTGGGAGGAGCTTACCGGTATACAGAGCCCTGCGCACGGAGTCCTGCTCACTCCGCCAGGCGAGGAGGAGCTGTTTATTTCCGTCTCTGTCGAGCAGACTTGACTGGTCGTGAAGGAATTGTCGCGAACACACAGCTACAATGAGTTTCTCTTCCATAGTCCACGAGCTCGCGGGTCTTTTCTTTTTTTTCCGACAAACAATACGTCACATAGTGCGCGCGCACCCTCGTTTCCGCGTCACATAGGGACTCTCCCACTGCCCCCTCTCTTCTCCCCCGACTCTCCCTGATTGGTTGACACACCAACCAATCAGGTAGAGTTGAGCGGCGTTTGAAAGTTTGAACCGCGAAATCTTCAGCATGTTGAATGCTCGGTTTGGAGGCGGAAGCCGGTTCACGTGCACGGAAAAACGCTTCCTAGCACGCTCAACACGCACGCGACCTGACGCCAGACGCCAGGAGGTGCCTGGAAGCGCGTCCACCATTGACTTTACATGTAAACTGGACGCTCCTGCTGCCAAAACGTTGCTTGGTGTGACTATACCATTAGCTTTATAACCGATGTCAATTAAATCCCGCAGATTTAAACAGTTGTTAAAGTTAGTTTTTTGTTGTGGGTGTTTAGGCTTAGCGTTTCTAAGTTCTAGTTGGAAAGGTTTCTTTTCGCAGCTAATATAGTTTAAACTGTTTAGTTTATTTACTATCTTGTGCTTGGGCGACCATAATTTCCCATGAAGTCTGTGAGTTTGCAAGATCTTTGTCGTTTGTGGGGTTATTGAAATCTTTGTCTTTGTCTTGGGCATGACCTAACATCACTCCCCTGAGGTCATGGGGGACCACGAACACAGGTGAGGACGTCCGTCCATGGGCACAAGTTAGGATGCCATTGTTTAGTTTAAGCTGTTTTCGCAGATAAGAGTAGACAGTACACAGGAACCTGTTAGGTTTCGCCAACGTTTCTTCTTACATTTACCTCTTTCTGTGTAATTCAGGTGTGTCACAACTGTCGGCGCAATCGCAGGTGTGTCTGATTGTTCAGGCTGCGACGGGTCACTGTTGTTGGTGTGCGAGTGTTTCCCCCTTTGTCTGATGAGGGGTTCTCGAAATCTGTAAAGACAATGTCCTGTTGACTGTCAACGTCTCATCGACTGTCTTTTTCTGGACTGTCAGCATCATCGGTGTGGGATCCTTATATCTCCACACCTTCTTCTACCTGAGGTAGGCAGTGTTCAGTGAGTGCAGATTGTCCCAGCTCACAGAGGAGGTTCTCTTGTTGGGTCAGGGTTGGGTCCAACAGTTGTGTCTCTTCTGCCTCACCTGTATTTGAAGGTTCACTTACCGGGCTTGTGCTCTCGGTTTGGGAGTCATCCGTGCCTTCTGCGGTACCATCTGTTAGACAGACAGTGTCATGACCTTCAGGATCTTGTTGACTGTCAGCATTTTGTTTGCTGTCAGCATCTTTATTGTCAACATCTGTGGCATCTGTGTCGATGTTATCAATGTTAACTGTGTGCTCTGAGTTTTTGTGAAAGATAGTGCTGCACAGCGCTCCAGGTTAGTCAATGTTGATAGTGTCATTATTATTTTAACTGTAAAGCACTTTGGTCGACTTCGGTTGTTTTTATGTGCTATATAAATAAAATTTACATTGACATTGACACTCATTGTATCAGGTTGTGTCAAGCACTGTAACATTCAAATCTACTAACAAACTACTTACTTCCTCTGTCTCTTCCGAGCATAGAGGTATTGAGCCATTGTTCTGGGACATTTGTGACTCTTTGCATGTCTCAAACTGTTCGGTTCGAGATGCTGGAGGTGCAGTTCCAAGGCTCGGGGGTTTCTGTTGGGACCACGCATTGTTACATGAGTATAGGTCCTCATACTTCAATTTATTTAGAAGTTCACCCACCGGTAGACCTTGGTTTTCACCCACTTGGTTCGATCTGAACCATTTTGGGTCTCTTAAAGAGTGAACACCTACCTTTTGTGGTTCATCGCTTGTCTCAGACTTTCCAATCTGAGGTGCACTAGGAGCGGGGCTCCCTCTAAACCATTTTGAGTCACTGTTCTAGCTGGCATCAACATTTTGTTGTTTGTCAGTTTGAAAATCTTGTTTATTCTTGCTTGCATTATCCAACCTTTCTAACAACCGACGTATGTTCTCCATCTCTTCTGAGGTCAGAGGGCTTTTGATACGACAGTGTTTATTCTCGCTTTCTATAGGAGAGAGAACCTCTTCTATTTTTAGCGACTGGGATACGACCTTTTGACCTGGGCACACCTCAGAGGGTGTTGAGCTTCACATGTGAGCCTCAAAAACATCTATAGCATACCGTTTTATTTCATCCAAAGAAGTTACTTCTAATTGATGCCAGGTACACCATGGTACCTTGAATCTTATATCAGAGATTAGATTATTTCTGAAAACAGATTTGAAAAGCGTCTGCTCTTCCAGGCCCGGTTCCTTTATGTCACCTGAATACGCCTTGAAAATTCTGTCATAGAACAGCAATGGATGTTCATCTTTTCTCTGCAAGACATCCCGGGCCGCTAAGTAGTCACCACACAATGAGAAAGATTTTCCCTCTGTGCGAGGTGCATGGGGAGCAGGTCCTCGGCTTGGGGGTTCCTCTTGGGACCCTTTGATGTATGAGTCTACTAGAGGCACATACTGTATGAGCCTTGGACGTATTTTTTGTGAAAATCAATAAGACAGTTCGTATTTTAATGTGTGATGATAAATCTTCACTTTTAATGTAACACTGAGTCAATCAAACTAACCAGCTGTCTGGTTTAAGTGTTTCACTGTGTAATAAGTATTTATATTCATAGGTACCTTCTTTCAGGTTTTACCCTTAAATGAATTGTAAAAGTTAAATGCCCTCTTGCAGTGTTAACTTTAAATATAACTTATTTTTTTAACAACAGTTACTAACTAACCGAAGCATGATTTCTGTTCTACTAACTCAAACGTTTTTTTTTTTTTTAAGATTTGAAATAAATGCAATATTCACACTAAAATGTTCCCAGGATGCTGCTCCATCATGCCTTAAAAAGATGTATTGCAGTTTGGCTAAACTGTTTTGCTGTATTTTGACAGTTATCAGGAGTGAAAAAAGGTCTTCCTGTTTGTTATTTAAATTTTTATTTCATTTAAAATAAACTGGAGTGTTTGTATGCTCAGCATAACATTACAGATGTTATTCCAAATAAAAAATCAGTGATTTTTTATTAATTTGTTGTTCTTTGACATCCTCAAATTTGTTCTGCTATCTTTGTTTTGATTTTTTGTGAAAATCAAGTCAGATGCTTTTTGTTTGTTATTTTAAACTTTTATTTAAAATAAGCTGGAGTGCACAGAATAACTTTAAAAGATGATGTTTTAAATTAAATTCAGAGGTTTTAGCATCTATTCTGTGTAAATGTTTCCTGTTCTCTTTCTTTTAACCAGCAGATTGCAGGTTTTTAAAGCTTAAATTTACCACAAAGTGACTGTAATTACTCTTCCTGGCCGCTATAGAGGCGCTGTTGACTCTAATGCTACGTTCACACCGAACGCGTTTTGAGCTGCAGGAGCGGCCGGTTTACATGCAAAGTCAATGGGGGACGCGCCCCTAGGGGTCGTGCATTGCGTCACGTCCGTTTTGAGCGGCGCGGAAGGGGCGGCAGAGCATTTTCCGTGCATGCGGTGCCCGCGGCAGCCGCCGCCGCTCGAGTTTAAAAATCTGAACTTTCGTCGCTCAACGCGTGTTGACAACCAATCAGGGAGAGTCAGCTATGTGACGCGGTAACGAGGGTATGGATGTTGCGCAAGTGTGACGTATTGTTTGTGAGACACAGAAACAACCCGCAAATTCGTGTTCAAGTATGGAGGAGAAACTCATCATTGCTATGTGTTCCCATCCAGTCCTTTATGACCAGTCAAGTGTGTTGTACAGAGACCGTTTCCAGTTCATCCGCCATTTTGAGAACAGACAACAACAAAACGTTAGACCGGAAAAAGAATCAAGACGCTCCTCCCACACCCCGCCGCCACCGCCGCTGCTGCTTCTCGTTCCGGTCTGAACACCAGTGCGTCCAGTGTGTCCACCTTGAGGCGTTTCACGCTTTTTGGCCGCTCAAAACACGTTCGGTGTGAACGTACCATAAGGCCGTGTTGACTACCTGTTAGCATTTAGCCGTAGCTTCTAACTAAATCGGTTAAACGTCAACTTTTGGGACGAGTTTTAGCCTGGATATGACAATCGCTTAAACAAACGTTCATTTAAGAAACAAATTGATTTGAAGAAAATGTTTGGAACAGGTTCTGTGAACTTTTAGATATAAAAGAAAACAATATTTTTCCTTTTTTTCTCTATCGGGGTCACGTTACTTCCGGTGATGTGTCGTACGTGATGTCTTCACGGACTTTGACGTACCGTTGGAATTTTGTACGAACTGACTTTTTAATCGCTCTAAAACACTTGTAAACATCTCAAAACACCGCGTTTAAACATTTTCTGACGATATTTCATGCATAGAAACGAACCAAGCCAGACAATCTGTCAGAATTGTGTGAACAAAACTGAAATTTGACGACCAACAGCGTATCACGTGATCACTTTTAACCAATCACAGCGCATAAACAGATGTTATGAACGTAGCGTCAGCAATAGCTTATCACAAACTTAGACTCTTTCTCAACTCATAAAACGCATAATACATCCCAAAATTTCTATGAAAGTATCGTTTCACATCCGAACAGTTCTACCAGGTTGTGCCCAGTAAAAATAGCGAAATAAATGTCGCCTACACGGACTGTATCCGTATCGACTACAGCAACACGTCAGAGCTAACAAATGGACCGGGTCCAGAACCTTGATCCGACAGCTCCAGACACTATTATTTCTGCTTAAAATGTAACGATACCACTCGACAGCAATTTTCCAGATGAATGTCTGAATGAATGGGTGGATGGCTGGTATTGTAAAGCGCTTTGGGGCTCCTTACAGGGGTTGGAAAGCGCTATATAAATAAGCTCCATTTACCATTTACCATTTACTATGAAGCTCTTATAGGCACAGTTTTGACACGGAGGTCAACAACAAGTGAATTGCACCTTATATCTGACTGGGTCAGCAGAACCAAACCCAAACGAACCATGAAGAGTGACAATTATTTAACCCAACAGCTTCGAACAAACCTTTAAAAGTTGAGTAAAGACAATTTCTCAGCTACAAGTGACATTAACCAGCAGTTTCCTGCAGCTTGACACACTTTCCTAGCCAAAAAACTATCGTTTTTCGAGTCCAAAAACTTGGACAAAATTTATGCCAACATGTTAAAGTACAGAAATATTAAATATCAGACTTTCAGCGACACGTACGAGCCACCATTATGTAGTTAAACACGTACGGGTCATCATTATGTAGGGATATCGCACTGGTCAGTTTTGCTGACTGTACAATATTCCAGATGAAAGATTTGAGTATATTTTTATCTGACACAAACTTATCATCAATAAATAAATGAGTTCTCTCTTTTTAGATTAATACCAAATAATTCTGTGCCTTGGAGGTGATATGTAAAGACATGAAATATTAACTTATGTTGGTACAGCAGGACTGGACCATTTATTTAACAGAATCATAAATTACATCACAACATATTTACATGATTGGTTGATCATTTTCTCCTATAAATTTACTTCAGCAGATGACATCACGCGTTCCTAACTTCTAGGTACAACAGAATACAGTTATGGGTTTTATAATAACTTATACTGCAGGCTCTTAGCTTAGTTCTGGCTTAAGAAATAAAGTTTAAGAGTAGGAGGAAGATGGAAGATGAAAGGAAATGGAGTCGGGGGGTTATCTTAAAATGTGTTTTAACCAAAAAACGGCACATCCTCCGGTCCGGTGTCGGCTAGACTCCGTACCACGATGAACAACGACTGATACTGAGTTCTGAAGTCCACGCCCTTCAAAGATCTGTTTACGCCCTCTGCACAGCTAGTATCTGTAATGTGTTGGTGTTTTAAAATTAGCTCTTTTTTATTACTCATTTGACTTACTGTTAGTGCTAACTTAAGATAACTTACCGAAACCCGTCTGAGCGCGCCGCAATTTGCTGCTCCTTTTAGCATTAGACCACCCGAATCCGATGCTAATGTTAGCTTGTTCCTCTTCCGGTGTTCGCCAGCTCCGCTCGTTGCACGCGGCGATTTTGGGAGTTATCGCTGTTCCAGTCAAGACAACACAAAGTTCACCAAGTGTCTCCCGTAAATTAATCCGTAAGGAGAAGGTCCTCGCTGCTGCGAGGCTGCTGCGAGGCTGCAGCGAGGCTGTACAGTTGAAGCTCCGCTCCATCGCGCCAGAAGAGGGTCCCGTCGCAACCGGTCCCTACGCCGGGGGTCTGCTCGTTTAATTTTTGCCGGCTGCGCGTTGGGAGCGATCGCAAATACACTAAAAATTGAACTAAAACATAAAAATAACAATTATACTTTATTTATAAAGCCATTTAAAAAAACACAGCTGCAACAAAGTGCTGTACACATGAAATTAAGAACATATAAACAAAAGATGAGATGAAATCATGAAAAACAACAGTCATGTGTTTAATACAGAAGTGGGTTGAGCCTAACCAGGGGTTGCTAGGTGAGGGGCTGGACTCAGGGTTGAGGTGGGTTGTCCTAGCGCTTGTGACGTCACAAGCGCGATTGATTTCAAAACGAAACCTATCTTATCACAGTAAAATAAATCTACTTAGAGTAAATAAACCACTGGGTGCATTTTTTTGGCCTTAGGACTGTTTTTTTATAAAGTAAATACCCAAAGTTGAGTAAAAAAAACATTAAAAAGTGAATTTTGCATGTGTGGTCCCCTTTAAATCATAAACGTGGGTCCACCTGCTAAGATGGGTACAGAGCAGACTGAGGCGAGGCATTGTGCACGGCTTAAAATACTGTTTTGCAACAAAAATATGGTATAAGTTTCAAAAAATGGTTTCAGTATAATGTGACTGCACAGGTTGCTGGTCGCAAACACAAAATTCAGCAAACTGCAGCTGAAAATTTGCACATTTTCTTTCAACACCACAGAGTCTTTAACACGAGCACACTCTTGACAACAATGATGTCAACAATAATGTCCTCCCTCGCTATATCTTATCTGATATTTTTGCTTCATCAGTTTGTTCCCTCTACATTTCCAAAGAACCAGTTCAGGGCAGCATCAGTCCTCCAGCCAGCTTCATGGACCCACTGTTGTTGAGCCGTGAAGTCCAGGTCACAGGCAGCATACCAGGTTCCCTCTACAGCCTGGCTCAGAATGTTGCACCTCCTGGTGATCTGAGCAAACCTTTGGTCTGAGTCAACAAAGAGCAACAAACTTATCGCTGCAGAATTAATAGTCTTACTAAGGAGTGTATTACATGTACATTGTTTATATGCGATGATGTGAAAACAGAAGGGTGCACAACGCTTCCTTTTTAACTTTTCAAACTAAATAAGTGGTACGTTGATGTCCCTCATCACTGAGGTATTTAAATACTGTAATTAATGTTTGTTTCAAAGTGTTTTACTGGACTGGATTTTGATGTGGAGACGTCAAAATCCAGTCCGTGGCAAACCAAATGCAGCTACACGCCACAATGGAAGTTGGCATGTTGCCTATTTTTCATGTTATCAAACTCACAAGGTTTACCCTGACGCATGCTCAATAATCCAGGTAGAAAAATATAATAAGGTTGTGTAAGGTCCTCTGGACGAATTCTTCTCTGTTGAAATGTTTTGTCTTCAGTATGAGGAGCTGCAATAAACTCAGTCTTATAAGCAGCACCTTATCATAGTGGATCAACCAGTTTTTGCAGATGACAACCAGAACTAGTTATTCACAGGTAAAAGGAGGACCATCAGCTTAATGGATCGTTAGAGCCTTAACAACTGGTTAGTGCCCCGATGGCCACTTGCTATTCACAGTGAGTGACACTAGCAGCATTGCAAGAGAGGAACAGGTGAACAAGAAGACCCCTGCCCCTGGGGGTCCCATTACAATATGGCAAAGACTGATCCATCCCAAAGATCCAGTCCCCCGGCTGTCATGATCCACCGGCACAGAGTAATATTGTGTATGTTGTTCTGTGACAGGAGGGTGATCAGTCATACATAAAGGAAACTAAACAGCCACTGACCAAAAGGATGGCCCAGCACAGAAGAACAACATCATCAGGTCAGGACTCTGTGGTCTACACTCATCTCCACGCCAGGTCACTCTTTCAGGGATGAAGATGTTCACATCCTTGATAGAGAGGAACGATGGTTTGAGAGAGGAGTAAAGGAGGCCATCTTTGTGAAAAGAAACCGTCCATCATTAAACAGAGGTGGAGGCCTCCGGGTTCAACTGTCCCCCTCTTACAATGCTGTTATTGCTAGTATCACTCAGCCCGTTGGGAATAGCAAACAACCATCAGGGTGCTAACAACCAGTTGTTAGGCTGATGGTCCTCCATCATGTGAGTACTGTAGTTAGTTCTGGCTGTCAGCAGCAGACTGGTTGATCCACTATGAGAAGGTGCTACTGAGGCTCCATTTACATGGACACGGCGGTGGAAAACGTAGGTTTTTTCTGATGTTGATTCAAGAATAACATCAGCGGTGGCCGCCACTAGAGGGCGCTAGGGGCGCCGCCCCTCTGGAACCTGCAGCTCTTCTTCATTTGAGGATTTATTTATTTTTTTATAAAAATGAAATAATAAAATAAAAACATTTCGAAATGTATGCATATATGTTTTTAGTTGTGTAGGATAAATATTTTATGAGTAATGAGTTGTTTGTTTCAAAAAACGTTTTCTGATTGTGACGTACTTCCGGTTCCCCGCTGGGCGCCGCTAACGGCTTTTCCATTTAATCTAATTATAACTAGCGCTAAGCGCATGCGTAGTTTATGTCCCATCTGTCCAAAACTATTGGACTGTACAGGTCGCATTTTCCGTCGCCCTCGAGCCTGGACTCGTCTGTGTATCGCTGCGGTTCGTGTGTTTCCGGTCCGAGGAGGAGGGGCCGGAGTGGGGACCATCTCTGTTCAGAGCTGATCACACGGCGACGTTGAAACAGCAGTAATTATTAATGGTGCCTTTCTACACAGGTAAGCAAGTAATATTAAGTGAGTTTAATGAATCGCTAAGCAAAGTTTGAGCTGATCTCATCTGTGTGCGTGACGTGGTGTGCGTGTTGCGGTCAGTCAACAGTAGCTAGCTACTAGCTGTGCTTATCTGTGGTGTACTGAACAACATTATAAAAGTTGCTAGTTGTTATAAACCCGAATGTCTGAAGACGACTCCTGTCTGTCCATATTCAGCTCATGTTGAGCCCTCTAGTGGCGGCCACCGCTGATGTTGGGCAGCACGGTGGCACAACTGGTAGAGCTGCTGCCTCTCAGCGAGAAGGTTGCCGGTTCAAATCCCGGTCCGGGGCCTTTCTGGGTGGAGTTTGCATGTTCTCCCCGTGCATGCGTGGGTTTCCTCCGGGTACTCCGGTTTCCTCCCACAGACCAAAAAACATGCTTGTTAGGCTGATTGGTGACTCTAAATTGACCCTAGGTGTGAGTGTGAGAGTGGATGGTTGTTTGGTGTGAGTGAGACAGGTCCCTCTTGTAAATGAGTCCCCGTGACTCAACGAGGCTAGCCTGTATAAATAAAGGTTGAATGAATGAATGAATGAATGAATGTCATGAACTGTTTTACTCCTCAGAGTGTCTGTGTTAAAGGTTCAGTATGTAACATTTTTTATAAACATATTTCTTCACTCTGCCACATCTCCTGACAGTAGCTAAAAGACAGAAGCTTTAGCAGTTTAGCTAAGCTTCAGCAAAAAGAGGAAAATATTGATGAGTAGCAAAACACTAAAAGTAGCAATTTTTTTGCTGAAAGTATCAAAATGCTAGTTAAAAGCAGTGGTGGACTGGAGAAAGTACTCAAACACTGTACTTAAGTAAAAGTACAAATAAACAGACAAAAATGTACTCTAGTGTAAGTAGAAGTACCACATTAATGTTTTTACTTAAGTAAAAGTAAATAAGTATTTGCTTTTAAAAATACTTAAAGTATTAAAGTAAAAGTACTTGCTGAATGTATTACCTAATGCAATGGCCTACAGTATCATTAAGTGTGCGTACTGTATGTATATTTTCTGTAATACTTTAAAAGTGTTGTTCCAGTTTAAAGAACAATGCTGCAGATAGTGCATGTTTTTATTGTGTGACACCGTTCACACTTGGGCTTGTGATTCTGTGTGCGTCAGAATTTCAGGGATGACCTGCAGGTTAAATGTCATTAAATAAAATAAGAAAGAGGAATGATTATACCTCTGAATTTTTTTATTTAACACAAAATAAAACCAGTAAAAACATTGAAGTAAAAGTTGTCTGATGAAAAAAGGAGCATTAGACCTAACAAAGGAATAGACATTGATCACTTCAACTCCAGTTTGTCATCAACTCTGATTAAAATACTGTCTAGTCAACCTTGTAATGGGTCAATAGTGAACAATATTTTAACTTCCTGACACCATTTGCAAAACTTGGACCCAAGTGTTGAGTCATTTGGAAACATCTCTTGTCTCCTAACGTCCCATGAACTGACACATTTTAATATTGCAGCAAGAATTTATTGTTCAAGTTCAGAAGATTATTTTTTTTGTCCAGTCTGTCTCTTTTGGGAGAGAGAATCTGTCCTGCTGTACTGAATAGTCTTTCAATAATCTTTCAATATTTTTTTTAATAAAGCCATGGGTGGTGCATATCTTCTGGCTGATTCTCCACGGTGGAATCCATTGTGGGTGTGTTGGCGATGCTGTGGGTGGCCCCAGCTCAGTGACATATATATACTAGAACATACATTATTGGCCCAATTTCTAGAAGGTGGGTGTAATGTTACCTGTCAACTTTGCAGTGATTCAGTGGCCAAACTCCCCTCTCACCTTTGGTTACTTTCAAACTAACGAACAAATCAAAAAATCGCAACATGAAAGTTACTTGTAACTCAACACATTATAGAAATGTAGTGGAGTAGAAAGTATAGATACTTCATGTAAAATGTAGTGGAGTAAAAGTAAAAAGTACCCACATTTAATTATACTTAAGTAAAGTACAGATACATGAAAAATGTACTTAAGTACAGTAACAAAGTATTTGTACTTAGTTACATCCCACCACTGGTTAAAAGTAGCAGAAAAGTAGCAGAACAGTAGCTAAAATCTCAACAAGATAAAAAAGAAAACGGATTTAAGAGAATAATGTTTAAGGGAAAGTTTCATATTTTGAAAGATATAAAACTAGCAACAAAAAAGTAAGCTGAAATTAGCACAAAATATGTAAAAAGAACAATAAAGTGGTCATAGTGTTATGATTTCAAAGGTTTACCCAGTTGGTAATGAGACCCAGAACGACACGAAGAGGTGCAAAAGTAACAGTGTTTATTATTTACAGTGCAAGTCTATATACATATGTACAGGGATCTTCTGGATTTCCTGGAAGATGAAACAAACTGTCAAAAAGGCTTGACCAGAAGGCTCTTTCAAGATGATTGATCTTGTTTTGTTTGTTATTTTCCTCACAGGTGAAGTAGTAGGATAAACGTCACAGAGAAATCCTTAGTTCCTTGAGATGAATCCCAGAGGGCGAAATGAGGCAGGCAAGTGGTTGGAGGGCAAGACACGATGAGCAGAGAACTGGTCCCAGGACCAAGATGGAAACGAGGACTGGAAACACAACAAAAAACAAGGTAAGTGTCTCTCAAAGTACTGTACTCACAAACTGGCTAGAAGCATAAATACCATGAGTAGGCATCAATGCTCCAGCGAAGAGTAGGACTTGACTGCAGCCTTAAGTATAGGTGGAGCTCATCAGGTGGATCACAGTAAAATAGATCATTTTTCTTCCCCATAAATCAGTTATTTAAAATCTAATCTGGAATCATTCCTCCTTGTTAGACTTCAGTTCACCTGTTTAAGTTGGGCTCAAATTTGTTATTATCTTTTGATTTATTTTTCATTTTTCATTTTTGGAACTATTAAATTGAATTATTTGGTGGATTTTTGAACACATTTGTCCTTATTTAAGTCTGGACCCTCACAATTCTATTTATATTATGAACTTGTATTACTAAAATAATTATAACAGAATATGATAGAAGTTGTCCAAAAATTGAAAAGTGGAAGCAGAACACTCCCATTCTCTTTTCACACTGATGCCTCAAACAAGGTGAAGATGAACCATGTTTTATTAATGATAGTTTTATACAAATGGATACACCTGATATATACAAATAAAAACATGAACAAACTTACTTTACAGTATACAAACATAATTATGCATACTTCTACACATGCTTAAAAAAAATTTATGGCGCCCCCCCATAAAAAAAAATCACCAGCCGCCACTGAT
>JBBPBX010047406.1:0-13285 GCA_038048925.1 Garcialebias charrua | reverse complement strand
AAACATTAAAAAGTGAATTTTGAATATGTGGTCCCCTTTAAGATGCTGCAGAATAATAATGAACTAGTATAATCTGTATACTGTATAATGATGTCATAGAGTAGAACTGAAGTGCTAAATTCATGACTCAGGTTTGTCCACCTTTTTTAAAGAGATAAGAAGCAGCCAACAACTTCATGGGCATGTTCTAGACAGTATGCTGTATGTACATAGTACCCTCAGGTGCTAAACATTGCATAATACAGCTGTCTGTCATGAACACGTTCACACAAACCGCTCATGGAAAAATATCTCACTACAGTATACAGTATGCCAGAACACGTTAAAACAAAGGAAAGTACGGTAGTTAACATGCAGGGCTGTATTAAATCTCATTTAAAATAAAGTTTAAGCTTTAGTTTTCATTTGAAACAGTTCCTCACATCCACTTCTAATCAATGCATAAGGATGAAAAAGTCATTTGTTTAACACATGAGTTATATCTAGGGTGACAAAAAAAAAGGGCCAACTTGAGCAGATTTCACATTTAGGTTAATTTATGCTGTCAACAAGGCTTTAAAAAAAGTAATATAAGGCTTGACAATGACTCCCTGTGTTACTCTGCTGCTCAGAGTGGATCTGCAAACTGTAGTGCATATTAAGGAGAAATGATCTGAAATGTTGCACAGTTGTACATAACTCAGATCAGATAAATTATACAAGTTACCAATGTTAGTTTAAAAACAAAGAAAAGAATGAGAGTTTTGCAAGAGGAAGTACCGGTAATGGTTTTAGAGCCACATTAATGGTGTAAAGGCAAAACAAGGCAGTGTTGTGGACATACCATGCCTGTCCCAGAGGAGTAGAGTTTCCAGGAGTCCTGCTGCTGGTGTTGGTTTCTCTGCTTGTCCCAACAGGACTAAGCTGTTCCTTTTAATGTATATTTGTACTTTCTGCTTTAATACAGCCGACTAAAAGGACACACGTTGCTCCATCTGGTAGCTCTGACAACTTTAGTGTACTTTTTTAACTTGAGCTGGAACAAACCACAAGGAAAGAAGGAGAGGTCCTGAGGGCAGCTGAGCCAATGAGAGAGAGGGGGATGAACTACCCTGCTACAAAAAAAGAAGGGTGAGGGGCAGAGAGGAACACATGGTGGCTCTGTGTTTGACTGTGAACTACAGCTCCTCTGCTTTGTGCTTCATGTTCCTCTTATAGACCACATGATTTATCTGCATCTTTAGCAGCAAACTACACTTGAGATTAAACAGATTCTTACACATGTGGTCCAACAGAAACATCATGGTGTCAACTGGGGGTAAGTTATGGCAAGCCCATGTATCATTTAATAGCCGGAATCAGTCACATTGTTCATTAGTGGACACCCTTTCATACTCAGCAGGGAATATTTTGTACTAATACACTTACTGTTTAGCCTGCACTGTTTATTACTTATTGGAGTAAAAAAATAACTTGTATAGAAAAATACATAAAGTCTTTTTCAGGGGTCACCAACGTTTTGACACTTCAGTGGGCTACGCTGTTACATACAGACATAAATTTACACTGCTCGCCTTTAATTATAGAATTATTAATTATAATTAATTAATAATTAATTATATACAGTACATGTGAATATATGACTGCCTGTTCACATCTTAATGTTAAAGACTCTTCACAATAATTATCAATAATGGTTTGCCATGGCAGACTAGATAAATTATTATTGATCATTGGTGATTAGAACTGTGTCTGTGGGACAGCGGTGCTGAACTCTGCTGCTGCACAGACAGAGACATCTCAGTCTGAATCCCTTTTGGGGCTCGTCTCTAAACTGTCCCTACGTGTGAAATTACATTAAGTCAAACCGGAAGTGTCCAAAGCGGAAGTAATAAAGTAATTTAGAGATTTTTATTAATGAAAAGTGCGTTATAAATTAAATTCATTATTATTATTATTATTCAGTAGAAAAAAAACAAATTACATTAAGCCAAACCGGAAGTGGCCAAAGCGGAAGTAATAAAGTAATTTAGAGATTTTTATTAATGAAAAGTGCGTTATAAATTAAATTCATTATTATTATTATTATTATTATCAAGTAGAAAAAAACAAATTACATTAAGCCAAACCGGAAGTGGCCAAAGCGGAAGTAATAAAGTAATTTAGAGATTTTTATTAATGAAAAGTGCGTTATAAATTAAATTCATTATTATTATTACAGTATTATTAAGTAGAAAAAAAACAAATTACATTAAGCCAAACCGGAAGTGGCCAAACCGGAAGTGGCCCGAATAATCACATTAGAAAAAAACGGAATTACATTTGGAAAAACACAACAAAAACAACAAAAACACAACAACATTTGAAAAAACGAAATTACATTAAGACAAACTTTTTTTCTTCTTTATTAACAACATAAAACCGAACACAGTACACACACACAAACACGGAGGTAGTTAGCATGCTATCCTTTAGCCTTAACTGAACACAGTACACAAACACACACAAACACATGGACTGTGTGTGTGTGTGTGTTTGTGTGTGTGTACTGTGTTCGGTTGTATGATGTAAATAAAGTTTAAAAAAAGTTTGTCTTAATGTAATTTCGTTTTTTCAAATGTGTTTTTGTTGTTTTTGTTGTGTTTTTTCCAAATGTAATTCCGTTTTTTTCTAATGTGATTCGGGCCACTTCCGTTTTGGCTTAATGTAATTTGGGTTTTTCTACTTCCACTTTGGCCACTTCCGCTTTGGCTTAATGTAATTTCATTTTTTCAAATGTAATTCCGTTTTTTCAAATGTTGTGTTTTTGTTGTTGTTGTTGTTGTGTTTTTCCAAATGTAATTCTGTTTTTTTTTTAATGTTGTTCATTTACACCTTGGGGCCACCATAGAAACAGGCTCCAGCCTCTACCTCAACCCTGATTTGGAACAAGGATGAATAGATGGGTTACTGCAGCAGGAAACATCTTTAAACATAAAACATTTATTTTATGTTAATCTCTATCTGTTATAATATTTTAGATTCAGTGTATTTTATGAATATATTTATTGACTTTTATTTTATTTATTTACCCTTTCTTAATGCAGGTATAGTCTAACTGAGTCATGAGAACTCATTTTCAAGAGAGACTTGTTTGGGAGCAGATGGTGGGGGTTAAGGGCCTTGCTCAAGGGCCCAGGGTGGGGTAGATGAGGGTGGAGGCAGGTGTGGGTGTTTCACCTTTTCTACCAACATTTTGATGATGTCAGTCCGGGGAGTTGAACCTGTGACTTTCCAATCACAGGCCCATCTTCTCTAACCTCTGCACCACCACTCCCCCGAGTGTGTCCGTTATGTTGGAATTAACACATTTGCAACATTTTATTCAAAATAAACATTTCTGTTATTGAACAACAACTTCTGTAACATTTTTAAAGCAGTGAACATTTCAAATCATGCCCTGCTCGCACTGATCATTGTCTTTGTAACACTTCAGAAGAATTACAACTCAGGTAGATACAAACTGTTAGTTATGTTATATAAAATACATTGACATTTTAAAATGAGTCGTGTCACATTAATGCTAATCCATAGCCAACATTTTAAACAAATTATTACATCATTTACTCTTTTTTAATCAAATTACTTTTCACAATATTATAATAATAACATTATTATTATAGGGAGTGGTGGCTCAGAGGTTAGAGAAGGTGGGCCTGTGGTCAAAAGATTGCCGGTTCAGCTCCTGGTACCAGAAACATTAAAAAAAATTGGGTGGGATAGGTGAAGCACCCACACCTGCCTCCACTCTCATTTGTCCCACTCTGGGCCCTTGAGCAAGGCCCTTAACCCACACCATCTGCTCCTCCAGATGTCATCTCTCTGCTCCACACAGAGCGCTGTGGCAGCTCGGTGGTCTGTGGCTGCGTCAGGAAGGACATCTGGTGTAAAAATAATTCCCAAGTCTTTGTGCGACTTAATTCACTGTGGTGATCCCTGACGCAGGGAGAAACAAAAACAATACATTTTTTTTTCACATTATTCATCATTGCTTCTTTCAAGACCTCCACGTGTGAAAATGTCTTGTGAAGAATTGCTGTTTTCTCAAAGCTGCCGTCAGCTGTTAGGATGTTTTATTAATTATTTTGATTTCAAATCTACATCCTTTCAAACGTTATTAATTTTAAAAACACTGAATTAATTACATTTATAGGTTATGCTCCTTGATGACTGTTATCTTTTGAACATGCCCTGAGAGCAACTCATGGTCGCCCGCAGGGACCGTGCTGGTGACCCCGGCCTATTTGTTTAAGAATTGCTATTAAAGCCATAAAAGTAATTTATGGTAACAGTTTCAAAACACCTTTTCAGTTCTAAACAAAAAATAAAATAAAAAGCAAATTTCCAACCTAATGAACTTTAAGCTTGGTTTCTAGTCCATGCAAAGTACAAATATCCTGTGTGATTGACGTAGGTACGTGATAAAAATTGCATATTTTTTATTCTCGCACCCCCTTCTGAGACATCTTCTTGTGCTTTGCCCACAGTCAGAACTAGATCTTACTGTGGTGTGCTGAGAGCATTGTTTTCATTTATGAAATGTGGCTGCTCTGCTGAGAAGCTGCTGGCCGAGGCTGTGAGAAAATACAGTCATCATTACAAGTGTTCCAGCAAAAAAAGAGAAAGAAAGCCAAGTAAAACTTATAAAGTAGTAGTAGAACCACTTGACTGAGGAACAGCTTCTACCCTGAGACTGTTAGACTCATGAATCTCTAACCAGAATAATCACTGTGAAAAATCACATTGTGTTGCTGCTGATCTGTTTCATGTGGATGTGTTCATGCGTGCTCATCTGCTCACACAGACTCATGTTTGTGCTGCTGTTCGACGTAAGGTTTATGCTATTAGTGCTTAGTGTATATTTAGCTGATATTTTTCTTAGTTCATATCGTAGATGTTATTATTGTTTTTCTTTTACATTTTATTGTTGGATATAACTGGGACCCTGTGTACATAATTTCGTTCCACCAAATGTACCACGAGATTCGAATGACAAATAAATCTCCCTGACTCTGACTGACTCTCTGACAATGACTTTGACGTTCTTTAACAAGCTGCATTGGAACTTAAACGATGATTTTTGTCTCTAAAACATCAATTTGTCAAAATGAAAAGACATTCACTTCTTTAACCCTATATGTTTTTTCACTGAATTCAAGGATCTGAAAAACCTACACAGTCTCAAAATAATCACTAAATGAACTTAAAGCAATGACCTATACCCCTGCTGTGTTTCATGATGTTGCATTGTTGCTCCAAATTGTGCATGAGGGGTGTGAGCAACACACTGTAAATATCCATAAGTTAAGGATTATTGGTGATTTTGTTTGACTGACATTAATTTCATTGATCTGAATGTCTGCAGTTTTCTGATTTATGATCCAATCAAAGCTTTAGTATGTTTTTTTTCTTTTCTTTTTCCCATCATGATTTTAATCTTTCTTGTGTTGGATGGTTCTGTTCTTGACCTTTAGCTTTGCCCAGTTAAAGCAAACTGATTTCTTCTGATGTTTGATGGTGGTTCTCCCATTTCTACTAATACATGTATTGCGTATGTGTTGTTTTAAATGCACCCATCATCTATATTAATGCCTAATGCAGTCAGTACTAAACTTCCATAGTTTAGTACTGACCTGACTAATCCTGCGTAAATGGTCCTCAGTGACTTCCTGTCTGCTCCCCAGTCTCTTCCTGTTAAACACCTCATGATGTTTATTATTCCTTTACATTTGACAGTATTATTGTTATTCTCTATAAACCAGATACCAAGAAATTTCAATTGTTTCACTCTTTCAAGTACTTGTTCATGTATCATAAGTTCCATCTAATAATTACCATTTTGCTTGTTAAAAAAAAAAGCAAAACTACTTTTCTCTTTTCTACAGAACATCTCCATTTAGTTGACCAACAGTCTTATTTATTTTTTCTGGACCTTTTTAATGATACATTTTAGATTTTCCCTCTTTTCCACAAAGCCCCATCATCAGCAAATCTTCCCATCCTGCTTTAAAGTACAGAGGGTGGTGCAAACAGCAGAGGACACCACAGGTAGTCTCCACACCATCCAGGACATTACCACAGCCGATGTCTGTGTAAAGCATGCAGCATCATTAAGGATCACACCCACTGTAACAGGTCTCTCTCGTAAATGAGTCCCCGTGGCTCAATTAGTTTAAATAAAGGTTGAATGAATGAAAAGAGTCATATGTTAGTCATATATATATTATTATTGTAGTAACTTTTAGTGTCACACGAGGGCGCCTCCTAAATATGTCAAGTAGAAATCAGTAGTGTAGCTGGGAGTCTGATCTCATCCAGGTGGAGCTTGCTTCTTTTAAAGTCCCATCAGCCAATCACAGCTAAGAAGAGAAGACATTAATTAAGCAGAGACTCATTCACAAAAAGCTGACACAGAGACACAAGGAGCAGCAACTCTGCTCTGCTTCTTCAGAACAGCCGAGCTCCTCGTCTAAAGGGTAAATGCAGCCATTTTGTAGTTCTTTTCTTAATTTCATATATTTTTTTGTCACTATCCATAGTTTATACCCCTACTTTGGTCATCAGAGACATCCGTTGTCCACTTATACATCATGACAGCTTAAAAAAGGAATTTAGAATCATGATCAGCAACAATGTGATTACAAAGGCCTAAACTGGTATTTTGGATATTTGTTAACTTTTTAACACAAGCCAGGCATAAAGAGAGTTATGACTTAAAATTATAGGTTGAATGGTGGGACGGATAGCCTTTCTGGACATTTGAAATGTTCTTTTTGTCAAGGAAGAACTGAATTATGAATATCTGTAGCCACTGAACATCAAAACAGCCACCTGTTTAGTAATCTGACTGAAAGGAATGACATTTTGACTGGGAGGAGTGTTATTAAAAACAATGAGAGTGACGGGTGTGGTTTTACTATATTTTTCTCCCATGGCTCAAAGGTAACGAGGTGTTGAACTGTCAAAACCATTGCTAAAATAAGAGGCTGTAACACTTTGGTGACAACAAAGACCCGCAAATTAGGAAAATTCTGATGCTTTACTTTGTGTTTGCGTGTAAACAACTGTGAACCAACTCCAGACGGTACAGCCACACTACAAGTGAAGAATCAACAATTCAGGTTATTTCACCGCTGCTGTAATTAACTATTTAGATTTAACCCTAAGATAGTTTCTGACTCAGTGCAGCATTCTTTCATCTCAAATGTGCTTGGCAAGCCTCATTTCTCATATTTAGAAAATCATTCCCATAGCATGATATTACCTCCACCGTGTTTAACCGAATGAAAATGCCTTGAGTAAAAATAGTTATTTTTCAGTTTTGCTAAACTTATGTTATGGTCATTTGCATGAAACTGAACATTTTTCTGAGCAGTCCTTTTCTTGGAAGTGACAGCTGAAGTTTCCTGGAGTGGAAAGAGCCAGCTTCAGTAGGAGTGCTGTAGTTGTTTGATTGGGCTGTTCCACATTCTCCTGGCAGTGAATGAAGTTATAGCTTTTTGAGTTTGATCACATTTCTTTTCATATGACAAGAAAGTTTTAACATTAACCAATTTTTAACACCCTAAGTCACATAAAGTCAAGGCCCGCGGGCCAGATCCGGCCCGCAAATTAATCATGGCCCCCTGGATGATATTTAATTACTATTAGAAACGGCCCGCAGGCCACAGCCGCCCGCTGGTGTTTTGCACGCACCAACACTACATTTCCCACAATGCAACGGTAGTAGGGGTGGGGCCGATCCGATCCGGAGTCGTGTCTCATGAACCCAGAGTAATAAGTCCCGCCTCACGTCACATTCAGGAAATCCATTTCATAGTTTGCAGCCAGCTACAGCGTGCGGACTGTGAGTAGCACTTTAGCTAACAGCTAGCCAACTTTTCATCG
This sequence comes from Garcialebias charrua, assembly GCA_038048925.1. NCBI lineage: Eukaryota > Metazoa > Chordata > Actinopteri > Cyprinodontiformes > Rivulidae > Garcialebias > Garcialebias charrua. The sequence goes on along the minus strand of JBBPBX010047406.1, from coordinate 5,380 downwards.
TAACATGTCCGCTGTGTGGAAGTATTTTACACTAAACACCACAAGACAGCAACGTGCAATGTCTGCAGAGCCATAGCGCCACATTAAACCACGGTCAAGTTAGTTTTACGTTGGACATTCGAGCTCTGTGGCTTCAGCGGGACGCCACTCTCACTGAACCGAAACAGGGAGACCGACCGCGGCTAGCTGCGTCCAGTCCGACCTGCTGTCTGACCGTCTCGTAGGAGGGACAGGCTGAGAGCGGCTGACCAAAATCAGAGCGCCCGCCCCGGATTGAACAATAAAAACACACCGCTGAAGCCACGGAGCTCAAATGTTCACCGAGAAGTTGCTAAACTTCATCATAATTAATGACCATCAGCTATCAGCTGTAGAAAATGAAGGATTTCACAGCTTGATACTTGCAGCCAACAGTAAACAATCATAAAAAAGCATATTAATTAAAAATCACAAGAAAACTGTATTAAAAAAACAAAACGAAACATAAACAGCTGCATTACAAAACAATGTAAAATAATAAAAGCAGGAACATGTCTGTGTTGATCTATGCCAAGAACTTAGCAGATGTAAAGCTATTTAATATTTTATTTAATTCATTTATTCTTTCATTTAAAAGAGATGAAATAAAACAAATTAATCAAAAAGAAAACACTGAATGAAAAGAGTGCAGAAAGAAGAAAAAAATCTTATATCACCCCCTTATAATAAACATTGAACCAGTCCGGCCACTGGCTTGTAGCAAATTAGCTTTTTTGGCCCTCCATGTATTTGACTTTGACATCCTTGCCATAAGTCAACTTCTAGCATTACAGTAGTTTGATCTGTTTTGTCTGAAGTTGATAATTTTGTTTTCAGATTGAGTGCCCCCTCCCCACTTTCGTGTTTGAAATGGTCTACTCAGTTGCCAGTTTTCCTCATGACAATGCTGAGTTTCATGTGTTGACACGTGACTTAAAATTTATGTTCACCTGTTTTATTGGCCCTAAATATTCACGTTTATTTGATGTTTTTGTTTGATTTACTTTGTCTCACTCCCATGAATAAATGTTACAGGGTATGATATTCATTTGACCGTGTTCATATTAGATCCAATTGTTTGATTACAGTATCTGCATTAATTTAGCTTGATTTGGTGTGTGGATGGAATGTAGTGGGCCCTTTGAAAGAATGGTGCGTTGGCGCAATAGTCAAAAGAGTCCACTAGGGGGACTCGTGCGCTCTTTACATTTAATACAAGAGTAAGTAAAGACGCACTGGTTTCAACTAGTCATCTCTTTTCTTATAATTGTCCTTTTTTATAAGGTAAGAAGTTAGATTAAACTTTCAGGAAAATGATATGAGTGAATGCTAGCCCTGTATGTGCGAGTTTGTATATGTTTAGTTTGTTTTGTGTCACGTATTAGTTATCTTGTTTTAATGTAATGTGTGAAGAGTGTTTGGCTAGCTACTTAGCTCTGTTGCTAACGTTAGTAAGCCGTTAGCAACCTCTTCTGTTCGGCAGTTGGTTGATTAGCTTAAATGAGGATAATTGTAATTTTTATGAAGTACAAGTAATGTACTGTTCTTCATCATTTTGATATTCCTATTTTTCTCTTTATTAATTTACTTCTGACAGTAAGGTAACAACATTAATTCAAAGTAAAATGTTTAGATATTGTTGAGTAACTGTAATGTGAAATACTTGATTTTCTCTAAAAGAAATGTGTTTACTTGTATTTAGAAAGGTTAAGAGTTGTATAAGGAAATATTTATAATTGTAATTTTTATGAAGTACAAGTAATGTACTGTTCTTCATCATTTTGATATTCCTATTTTTCTCTTTATTAGTTTACTTCTGACTGTAAGGTAACATTAATTCAAAGTAAAATGTTTAGATATTGTTGAGTAACTGTAATGTGAAATACTTGATTTTCTCTAAAAGAAATGTGTTTACTTGTATTTAGAAAGGTTAAGAGTTGTATAAGGAAATATTTATAATTGTAATTTTTATGAAGTACAAGTAATGTACTGTTCTTCATCATTTTGATATTCCTATTTTTCTCTTTATTAATTTACTTCTGACTGTAAGGTAACATTAATTCAAAGTAAAATGTTTAGATATTGTTGAGTAACTGTAATGTGAAATACTTGATTTACTCTAAAAGAAATGTGGTGTTTACTTGTACTGTATTTAGAAAGGTTAAGAGTTGTATAAGGAAATATTTCTGTGTTTTGCTTTTGACGTTCGGGGCTCTTTACATTTAATACAAGAGTAAGTAAAGACGCACTGGTTTCAACTAGTCATCTCTTTTCTTATAATTGTCCTTTTTTATAAGGGCCAACATTTGGAGGCATCGCTGGGATCGTTTGGCGAGAGGACCATTCCCAAGATTCCTGTGGAACCCTCCTGCTGAGCATCCCAAAACAACCCAAGTTCGCAGAGAACAACGTGGAGGTCTTCAACCAGCAGTTGACAGTTTGTATCCTGAAGTGTGCACTGACCACTAGAGATCAACACCAATCAACAGAAGGCGGTTGGACCCCATTCTATTGTTTCTGAAATTCCAAAATATAAAAATGGAGTCGGAACTGGAAAATCTTCAGCTGGAGATAAAAGGAGCATTGTATAACTTGACATTTGAACAGCTGATCGAAGTATGCATCACACTGCAGCACTCAGCACCTGGAGGAGAACTTTTGACTAGTAAAACACGCAGTCATCTAATTTCATATGTCATCAAATATCTTGAGCGGGAGCAACTGGCTAGCCTTGAAGATGAAGGCATGTCAGAATATCTCAGCATCTGGGACACAATAAATAAAGTAAAGTCCATTAAAGAGTCACCCAGAGTAGAAAATCAATCTGATGACCAGGAAAGGCTTCAAAAAGAAATAGAGGCACTCAGATTGTCGCTACAACAGAAAGAAAAAGAGGCCCGGGGTGTAATGGACAGAAAAACGTTCTCTTGCCCACAGGTTTCACAGATAAATGTGACTCCAACATTTTCAGAAAATCCAATGTGGCGCAAAGATTTCAAGATTCTTGGACAGATAGGAGAGCCAGGCCAGAAGGATCGGTTGACATTCTCTAGCCTGGCAAGACAGATTGAAAGTGGGCTTACCAAAGGCTATTCAGAGACAGATATTATTGATGCTGTGATCCGTGCTATAACACCCGGCCTACAATTACGGAGCTATTTGGAGGGAAAAGAGACCCTTACCTTACCTGCTCTGCGTAGAATCTTAAGGTCCCATTACCAGGAGAGAGGTGCCACAGATTTATACAAGCAGCTAACCTCTGAGGTTCAGGGCAGCAAAGAGTCTCCTCAGAATTTCTTAATCAGGGCTATGGACCTGAGGCAGAAAATTCTGTTTGCCTCTCAGGAAGCAGAGTCAGCTTTAAAATATGACCCTGCTCTTGTCCAGAATCTGTTTATGCATACCATCTTGACAGGTTTACAGAATGACAACATCAAGAGTGATCTTCAGCCTTACCTCACAAAGCCTGGCGCACCCGATGAACTGCTGCTGGAGAAAGTGAATATTGCTTGTACAAATGAAAAGGAGAGGCAGGACAAAAAGAAGCACGCTGTCTCACAAAGGGCAACCAGTGTCAGTACTGTCCAGTCTGGTGAGCCAGCCAGAGAAACAAAAACTCCAACCCAGCAAAGCCAATCTCAGATGTCCCCTGATGTGTTATCTGAGATCAAAGAAATGCGCTCTGACATGGTGTTGTTAAAGGATCTAAGAGCTGAAGTGTTCCAAATCAGGGAAACAATCCAAAAAAACACTAATACACAGCCAAAGCAACCCTCACAAAGTTCAGAACAAGTGTTTGCCACAAGTCCAGTGTTCTCACCTACAGAACAGTCCTTCAGATTCATGTCACCCATGATGCCAGTTTATCCTCAACAGCACCCAGAATTGCTGCAGGAGTACAGGCCCCTGTATGGTCCAGGACAGATGAGAGGGACTGCACAATTTCAACAAAGGTTTGCTCCACAACAATATTACCAAAGACCACGCCAGCAACCCAGATGCTTTGCTTGTACCCAAGCCAATGAGGAACATTGTCAGCATTGCTTCAGATGTGGAAGTACTGAGCACTTCAGGGCAGGATGTAGAGCAGACAGAGCAGCTTCTTCAACCTATAGGGGACCTTTAAACTAAGTCGGGTTGCCTCCGTGGGGCGTGGGGCAACCAGAGTTAACTACAAGTCCCATTTTTGTGTAAACTGTGGAAAAAAGAAAGTGAAGAGGGAATTAAAATGTTGCTGGAGTTGTAAAACTGCTCTTTATTGCTCAAAAACATGTCAGAAAATGCATTGGCCTGTTCACAAAATTGACTGTAAGTCACACTCATGTTTAGGTGTTAAACAAGTCAGGCAGCTACGTGAACAATCTGAACCCAAAACTATCAGAGCTTCTGTTAAAGATCAAACCGTAAGGGAGCTAGTAGGAAAAAAATGTATTATCAAGTGCTTCCTGAATGGACAGAATACTCAAGCACTCTGGGACACAGGTTCACAAATATGTGCTATAGATGAGGCTTGGAAAGAAAATTATCTACCTGACCTGCAGCTAAGGGATGTTACTGAGCTACAGGACCCACTGGACCCATTACATATTGAAGCAGCTAATGGCACCGCCATGCCATACTCTGGCTGGCTGGAAGTCCCTTTCAAGTTGACTACGATGGATGATGAGCTGCTAATACCTGTGCTTGTGTTGAAAGGCAACCAACAGCAATGCCCAATCATTGGGTTCAATGTAATTGAACATCTTGTGCAGAACAACCCGGAAGGCCAACCAATATATGGCGGTATGGACAAACTTGTAAATGCAGTAAAAATTGCATTCCCTCATCTAAAAAATAATAAGGTAAAAGCCTTTATTTCTGCTGTCAGCCTGGGTCAAACATGTGAACACAATGTGAGGACAGTAAATGAAAGAGTCAATGTGCCAAAACACACCACCGTCCAGATTCAGTGTCGTATTCAGGCCCCAAAGTTTAGAGAGGCTAAAACTCTGCTTTTTGAGCCTCTTGTGAACCCACAGTGGCCTGAGGAATTGGAATTCTGTGATACCCTTGTATCAATTGAGGCAGAAACAGCCCCAAATGTTGTTTTAAGTGTTCAAAACCCCACAAACCACGATATCACACTTCCAGGCCGGACGGTTGTTGGAGCTGTGCAGTCTGTAAGGTCTGTGTATCCAGCTGACTTTTTCAGCACAACCCAACAACCAACAAGTAAATCAGTCAATCACATCCAGGCCCAGAGCACCAGTGAAGGTGTACCTGCAGATGGACAGTGGGACCCTCCTGTTGATTTAACTCACCTGGATGAGGACCAGAGACAAATAGTAAGTCAGATGTTAAGAGAAGAATCTGAGTCTTTCTC
>JBBPBX010047405.1:0-26171 GCA_038048925.1 Garcialebias charrua | reverse complement strand
TGCTCTCTGAAAAGTGCAAACTGTTTTTAAACAATTCAGCTTCAAGTAACAAGCAAGTGTATTTTAAAGGGTTAAACATCTATGTTTACCTACATAAGTAACTTGATTCAATAACTACTGTAGTTTAGAGAGCAACAAGTCCCAGTTGAATGCATGCAGCTCAAAAACCTGTTTTATTTAACTACAGATTTTATTATTTTATTTAACTTTACTTATTCATGTTCCCCAGAGGGAAAATCAACCTTCTTATTTCAGCTGTCACCCCAGCTGTCACTGACTTTATCTGCACTGAACTCCGTTCAATCCTGCAGAAATAACTTGGAGCCTCTGAGAATCTTCACCAGCAACTTGGAGCCTCCGTCAGAAAGGAGGGGAGGGGGGATTGTTTATGTGTTCAGCAGTGTGTGTGTGTGTGTGTGGGGGGGGGGGGGGGCTGCGCTTTGATTCGCTGCACCCCCCACATCAACACGAAGAGTCCTGCAGCCAAACGGAGTTTGCTGCAGCTCACGCCTCAAAAACACACGCGCGCACACACACAGAAGACCTGCTCTGTCTTTTTTCCGGTCGCTCATTTGAAACACGTACCTTGCGCTCTGTCGCTCGAAAGGGAGGACTCAGAGGAGGAGCGGACACACGAGGAGGAGAACGCCGAAGCCGCACGGCTCAGTGCGCGCGCAGAGGCATTTTATTTTTTTGTACAAGTTTGGACATACTTTCAGGGCTTAAAGAATGTCCAAACTTGTACAAAAAAAAAAAGTTTTACATTTGAACTCTTACATAGTCAATGAAATGAAATGAAACTGGTATCGGGTCCTGTAGTATCGGAGCCCTTTTATGAGTACGAGTACGAGTAAACGCACATGGTATCGAACCGATACCCAATACTGGTATCGGTGCATCCCTAAACGTCGTCTTTTCCTTTTTGCAGAAAACGCTCAATACACGACTGTATTTAAAACAGCAGCAGATACTAAAATGAAATAAATAGAAACTGAGCTTATGCATGGAAAAAAAAATCTGTATTTCTCTATGTTTGTCTATTGTTGATTGTTCAAGGAAAATCTAATGTTGCTGTTGTCATCATTCTTTAGTTTGTAGACAGGTCTCTCTTGTAAATGAGTCCTCGAGGCTCAATGAGATTAACCTGCCTAAATAAAGGTTGAATGAATGAAAACCTTGAACGTGCACGTGAAGCAGGAGTGTAGAATGATCAAATGTCACAGGGGGAGGACTTCTGCACCGAGGTCCTCGTTGATTTTCTGTTAGTGGGAAGGTGATTCTTTCTCACTCACAAAACTGACCTCTTCACACAATTACACTTTAATTTCATTAAATTAAACTAGACCAAACTAAAGAAAAGCAAGTTTTAAAGCCTTTTGTCTCGATTCTTACATTAACCACTTGGCATTTCAGAAGAATCCCCATCAGGTAAACAAACCAAGTGACAAGTTACAAAGTGAGTTTTTTCTTTTAACATTAATAAAAAGTTTTTACTCCTGAGAAGAACTTTGACCAGGACTTGATGAAGCTGGAGGCTGTTCAAAGTCTCACCTTGATCTTTGGAGCCGTCCTTCTGCTCCATGGAGACGAGGGCAGAGAAGTGCGCCTGATCGTACGCCAGGACCAGGGGGGAGCGGTGGCACTTGGCAGCCGGCACCTCCAGCGGTAGGTAGATGCCTCCAAATGGAATGGGAGCAAAGGCTAGAGAAGAGAGTCAGGCACATTTTTTATTATTCAAAGCTATGACTTCTGCATCGTTGCCTTAACAGGAAAGGACTTTATGTCAAAAACAGCCTTAATTAAACAATTGAGAATCAAGAATACTATAATGTTGCAGGAATAAAACTTTAAAAGACTGAAAATGAGTGAAGAGAAACAGTGAAAAAGTGTCCACTTCTTTAAAAGAGTTATGAGAAACATCTGGCTGCTTGGAGGTAAAATATAAAGAAAACTGGGACTTGTCACATTCCTTTTATGAAATCCACAATTTTCCAGTCACAAAATCGAAGATTTGTTTGCAAATTTCTGACATGAAACGTGAGTAAATGTACATTTTATCTACACGCTGAAACCGTTTTGTTATCGGGGCGCTTCAAACACCATTCAAACAACAATCTTCACATTTACAGTAGTTTTTGATTTTAGTAGCAGTGTCTAAGACTATTTTTATATGAAATGTTTAGTTGGTAAAACTGTCTAACATGAGAAAAAAATATTCAGCTTTTTTTTTTTTTAGCTTTTAGGCCAGACTATGTGGTTACTGAGAAGTTGCAAACATCTGGCTAATGACCTGCAGTCAGTTGATCACGCTGGGTGTTAGCATTAGAGTCAACCTGTGGTTCAAAACTTAACAGACATAAAATGAGTCTGCACGCACGAATGGATTAGTCAGTAAAAAAACAAAAACACTGACATCCACACGTTAAAAAGGCTGGAAGTGGTCGATGGCCAAAGGCTGCATCAAAATGACTACATCAGTTTTTAAACCATCGTTTCAATTGACGTAGTTTCTTCATTGAAAACAAAATGTGTTTGTGTAGTTGAACTTTTGTTTCCTGCAACAACTAAAATGAGTCATCCACTACACGTAGGAAAAGATTTGACCCTGTTTTATTTTAATAGATGGGCTCTGTCCACGTAATAAAACACAAGCAAGTCACTCAGAACTGAGAAGGTCATCCCTGATCTGACGTCTTTTTAAACATGGGACACGTCACATTACATGGTGGACCAGCTTCTGGCATATTCACCTTCTCCTCCCGAGTCCCTCAGCATGGTGTCTGCCACCACAACGATGGGCCTTCTGAGGACATGAGCCAAGACGAAGACATGAAACTCCTCCAAACTCTCATAAACCGGCTCATCAGAAGACTCAGCTCTGAAGACACAAAGAAGAACAGACCGTTGTTTAAAGGAACTCTCTGCAAACTACAAAATCCAACATAATGTTACCTTGAACTATATTAAATTATTTAAAAAGCTACTCCCTAGAGCTTTCCAGAAACATTGATATGAAGTTCTGAAATGCAGCTACGCACGTCATGCAAGTGAAAAAGGTGGCTGAATCTAACCATGATTTGATTTACAGCATTCAACTACACTGGGATGGCTGTAGTTTGTGTAGCGAAACAAATATGGAGTACCGGTAATTGGCCAACCGTTGGGAGAAGACGTTTAGGGGGAAACAAGAGTGGATCTGCTGCTAAACGCCAAAGAGAAAGAACAAGGAAGTAAACTGACCCTAACCTTCAAACGGCTCCTTCACGGACGGCAACATTGCTGCTGTATTTTCTCTCACTTTAGCTGATTTCGTGGGAAAACTAACGCACACTAAGTTGGCAACCATTCACAAATCTAGCTTGAAAATATTTAATTTCAGCACACATCAACCATTGATATGAGGAAAAATGTTGCCCGGATTTGGTTTCTTACTTTATGAATTCTTTTTTGGACAGTCTTCACAAGTACCATATTTTTCGGTCTATAAGTCACTTTTTTTTCAACATAATTTGCATGCTCTGCGACTTATACACTGAACCGACTTATTTATGTTTTTTCCCCATATTTATAAACCAATTTTTGGCTGAGATGTGACCGTTTTCATTCGTTCTGAATGAAAATATTGAATACTACCATTTTCAGCCGCTAGAGGGCACTTGAGTAGTATGGCAAGCCGTTGTGTCATGTAATAAGTAAAAGTGGCTACTAATGACACAATTGGCTTGCCAAAGCCTGTCACCTTCCTTCGTCCAGCTCTGGGATCATGCCTGGAGCAACTGTCAAATCAGCTGCATTTCACAGCGCTGCCCCAACGAAATGAAGCTGATTTGACCATTGAAGTGCATTTATTAGGTAAAAGTGCAATTAAGACACACCTTTACTATAAAGTCGAGCAAACAAATAATTGTGTTAGGTGATTATCTTGTTAAATTTCGAAGAAATGCACAGTGAGGCATCCCTCTGCAAGCTTCCGCGAATCAGCTTTTGAAATACAGCTGAAAGTGCATTTATTAAAGAAAAGTTTGACTGAGACTCACCTTTACTATAATTTTGAGCAAACAAATAATTGTTTTTAAAGGTTAATCTTGTTAAATTCTTGTTAAAGTCATCCCGCGCACGCTCCCGTGGCTGCCATTTGACAGCCAGTTGATTTCTGGCACAACGGCCCACCCACATTTCCAGGTTGCCAGCAGTGACACATATATGCAACGTATTTACTATTTATGTTGTTTTCCACTTTATTAGACACATTTGGACTGATGCGACTTATAAGGCGGTGCAGCGTGCACGGTGAAAAATACGGTAGCTTTAAACTGGAGCTAAGCAAGAGTCAAGCAAGGAAGCAAGAGTCAAATTAAAATGGTATGTGATGGAAGGATCCTTCCATTTTGCTTAACACGTGAATAATAAACAAACGACGAGCGGTCACTCGCATCCGACTCGTTTGTTCGTGGAAAAAAACAAGGCTGTGACGAAGTGTTGTGCGTTGACAGTCGCTGTATTGTCGGAACCAGACCTTACCCGTTGGTGCCGTTGGTGCTGTAGTGGATTCTTGGCTCGCTCGAGGCCAGCTTCAACAGTTCGTTCCACTCTTTCTGCCACTCCTCTTCTGTGTACACCAGACCAGACTGAGGAGAAGAGGAAAGGCGCATGCAGCCATTTAGAGCGGCAGTGTCAAATGTCACAAAAACATGCACTCTTTGTGGCGTCCAACCACGAAGCTAGAGAAAATCAAGCCCAGAGCCTCTGAAAACTCTGTGCTGTTCATGCAGCAGCAACAGAACCAAACAGAAAATGGATCCAATGTGGTTTATTTCTCCAAAATATAAAACTTTGTCACATCTTCACATTAAAAAAAGTTTCCCCGTTGCAAACACACTCCTCTGACTAATCTACTGGAGCTGTTCTGCTCTCAGAAATGTGCTCGAGGCCACTTCAGGTGCGGCTGAAGAACGAGTGAATATTAAACAGTTATTCGTGTGGCATCTCCCCTGTGGGCGTCTGCACGTCGTCTGCCACCACATCAACACACGCAAACACACAAACATGCTTGCCGTGCGACAAAGCTTGCTTTCATGAGAACAAAATGCATTTTGTTCAGAAAAAAAAAGCTTATTTTTGTTTTGAGGTGCAGCAGAGTACACAGCTCTGTACGAGCTCTTTACTGTGACCAGATCACAAACATCTGAATATAGATATTAAAGTTCAACATTATCAGATCATTTGATACGACCTTTAACATACTTGTGTAGAAAGCGGCAAATATTTTAACTCACTATGAATACTTAAAATAAGACAAGCGATCCGATTAATTATACACAACAGAAACATTACGGTAACTTTAATCTAACTGAGCAGCTCGTCTTTATACTGAATATTTAATTCGAACACACTCCATATACCAATATACAAAAAATTAACTGAGCCTAATGCATTTTTATGTATTGGTGAAGTACTGTTGGCCACCTAAAAGAAGCAAATATCTTAAAGGGGACCACAGATGCAAAATTCACTTTTTAATGTTTTTGTACTCAACTTTGGGTATTTACTTCATAAAAAAACAGTCCTAAGGCCAAAAAAATGCACCCAGTGGTTTATTTACTATAAGTATATTTATTTATCTTAGATAGAAACGCGCCGATTGCACTTCCTGCGGTTTGTTACGTCACAAACCGCAGCCACAACCCACAGCCACAACCCATCCCAACCTTTGTCCCGCCCCCGTCACCTAGCAACCCCTGGTAATGCTCCACCCACGCGGTTCCTGAGTTCATCTCAGCCTGCACACTAGGTGGCGGTATGCACCTAACAGTTGTTTGCGATCCGCCATAAATCAAATGGAGAAGAAGAAAAATAGTTCATCTCAGCAGAATGGCTCCTAAAGTTAAATGTTGCGTTGTTGGCTGCATTACACAACATGTGTTGATACACACTCTTCCAGTCTCAGAGAGCAGAGATGCGTGGCTTAATTTTATTTTTAATAGCAATGTCCAGGCGACATTACCGTAGAAGAATTACACTTCTTATACGATGAAGGACTACCTTCATACAACTGCCAGTTTGGTTGAGTGGTTAACGCGCTCGAACGCCACTCGGGAGACTTGGGTTCGCATCTTGTCCATGATTTTTTTTTTTCCCCCCTTTTTTTTTTTAAACTCCTGGCGCAGATAATGGAGCACTAAGCAGATTTAAAATTGATAGTTTTCAGATGGGAACAGATGTGTGCATGTTTGTGTGAGTGTGTGTGTTTGTGTGTCGGGCGGCTCCTCGGAGAAACACAGATAAAAAGATAGCCCCGCTGTGAGTGTGTGTGTGTGCTTTCCTCCATCCAGCTCGCGCGCACAGGCAGAGGGTGGGAGAGTCAGAGGAGACATTACAGAGGAAGAATAAAAAATGACACGACAACTTGTACACTCTGATCTGTCGTGGTCCAGTTCAGCTCAGCTCGGCTCTGTGGTAACGTGTGTTGACTTCCTCGTCTGCCTTTGGAGGGCGGAGTTAATGCAAGCAGAACTTTGAAGGGCGTGCCACGAGATCTCATTATCATAAACCGGTCGTTTAAAACGAAAGTTAAAAATGGCAGAATTAAAAAGGGTATAATTGATTATCTAAGAATTATTTTGTGTATTAAATTGAATAAACAGTGTCTGGTAACCCCAAAGAAATACCATAAAAATTTTAAAAACATATCTGTGGTCTCCTTTAAATAAGTCATTTTAACCTGTCTGTCAGACTGTCGGAGCTTTGTTTGGAGAAATAGTGCTTCTGTTTGACAGAACTGATGAGCTAATCTGTCTAAATAAGAACAAACCAAAGACCAAACTGGGTTTCTACAGCCTCAAATCCTTAAAAATCTTTAAATCTTCTGTTATTTATATGTAATTTTGTAGTTATTTGCCAGCAGAAATAGCAGCAGCAGGAGTTAGATGTAGCATCCAAATGTCACATCCTGCATGAATATCTTAATATTTCAGCTGAAATATTTTGTGTAATGTGAAACTAACAGTGGAGTGAAGGGTTAAAAAAAAGGGTTTGTATGAACCCGAAGACAATTTGAAGACTGAAGGCGTTTTAAAATGACAGTATTCCACTTTGGCTGTTCATTGGCTGATGAGTTCTGTTGGACTTTAACTCCATTTCTTCAAACTGAGACCAACGGAGAAGCTTTCTACAACAGGTAAGATATTTACTATTTATGTATTTTTACACAGAAACGTATTTCAAAAAGTTGTCATTTTAACTTAAGAAGCTTCCACCTGATAACACAGCTGGGAGAAATGTGCAGTTTGTGTGACGGACCTCTTTGTTCTGTTGGGTCTGCTGCCACCTCCACCTGCGCTTCAGCGCCTCCCTCTCCAAGCCGTGATCCATGAGCGCGTACAAAGACTTGCGCAGCATCAAGTCACGATCGTGGAAACCCCACATACCTGAAGCAGAATGCACAAACAGAGTCAAAACACAGAAAAATGTTCAAGATGAAAGACTGAAGAAATGCCAGAATTTTCTAATTTTCTAAACACGCGTCCTAAGAGAGCCGACAAACAGAAGGTGAATGTGAACCTGTCTGAAACTCACCGAGCGAGGCTGCGTGCAGCAAACAGTTTCCATCTCCACTTGTTGCCAGAGGCAGCAGACTCTGACAGTTTGGAACAACTTTCGTCCACCAGTTTAGTCGCCCTGCAGGCAGACAGAAAAAAAAAAAACTCCCCTTCAGTCTGTTGTTTGATGATTAAGGCAGGACGTTACCAGTATGAACAGTGGGGTAGAAGAAGCAGAACATGGAGTCCATGACTTTTTTTGGTGTTTGGAATTGTTATACTTTCAAAAACATTTAAATTTATAAACATTTTACCCCAAAATAATACGTTCAGATCTCTTCAGTTTCGTAAAAAATTTAAAATCCACTTTGACAAATGGACCCTACCAAGCTCCGCCCACAGGGCCGCGTTTCATTGGCTAATGCCCATAACACGTCACAGCGCAGCTTCCACGTGCGTGCCGGTCTCACAAAACAAACGCTACGGTAGCGTTTGTGAGACCGGCACCACATGCTACTTACATTGCTAGCTAGCATACGTGCAGAATTTTTTTGCGTCAGGGCTGGAAAAATGGTCCTCCACCGTCAGTGGGGTATCTGTACAGGAGATGTCAGGTACCCTGACCGTATTTGTGGAAGTAAAATTCACCGTTTCCCTATATGTGAAACTGAATGCCTTGCTTGGATCAAAGCTTGTGCACGACCACAAAACTGAACAATTATTTCTTTCACCAGCAGAGAAGGGTTGACCTGCTTTTGAAACCTGCTAGTTAACAACACGCGGTCACGATGAGAGAAAGCCACAGTTCACTGAACGTCCTGGAAGTTGGGAAGAAACAGCTCTGCTAACTCCACATGAGCTAGCTAACACAACGAGCTCTACTGTCGATTTCACCTAAAACTGCACAAAATCGTGACACGAAGGCTGGATTTTAACTAACACACTGGACGGCTGAGCTCGTTTGCCCTCACAAAAGTCGCTGTCGGCGTGTTTAGCAGCTAAAGCAGCAACGGCTAACCAACCACTTAAAGGAGAAATGAAAAGTGTTTTTAAGCTAATAGTAATCTAATGAAAAGCATAAAATAAGCTTGTTGAGAAATTTTCACAAGTCAAAAATGTCATCCTAACTCAAATTTAGACTTTGCAAAGTGAAAAAATTCTCATCTGGTGTTTTTGACCCCCCTCCCCCTGCCTGCTCTCCGTCCCCTGAATATGACATAGGCAGTGCAATGGTCGTCCCTCATACAGTAATATTAGTGTGTGTATCTAGTTGTGGACAAAAAGGTTTCAGTGTGTAGCAATTAGGGATGCAGCAAAAAAAATCTATTTTTTAAAGAATCAAGATTCTTAGTCCTGGCGATTCAGAATCGATTCTAAAAGCCCCAAAATCGATTTTAAAACTTTTTTTAAATTTTATATTGTATTTTTACCGCTCCTGTGCATTCGGCCGCTGTAGAATTTTGGCCGTGTAGGGCCACCGTAGTTAGTTAGCCAGGCAGCTCCCAATGGAGCCTGCTAGCAAGGAGGGAGACAGCATGTTTCAACTTGCTCCTTCATCTTTAAAAATCATTTTAGATCCTACTATGTTCTGGGGAAGACAGAGCTTAACAAGACATTGGTAACTGTTTCAGGACATTTTCAACACCCCCACTTCCACGTTAGCATACGGCGCTAGCATGCTAACGTTAGCATACGGCGCTAGCATGCTAACGTTAGCATGCGGCGGCTAACGCACGGCTATTCGTATTTCCAGGATAGAAATGCCCATTAATGCACTAAATCACCAAACTGTTTTTGACAAACTAAAGTGATATCCTTCAGATTCAAAAAAGTCTTCTGCTTCCATTTTAAATGACAGACAAGAGGACAGTAATGATGGGTTTATAGCTTCAGTGTTATTGTAAGATAGCAAAGGAGGTCTTAATTGTGTCATAAAAGTGCGTCCAGAAAATGACTACAGAAATCACTGCACTTCGGCATGTAGCAGGAAAAATGTAAAAAAACTATTTCTTTAAGCTACTGACTTGAAAAAAGCATACTAAGTATGTTTATGTGTGTTGTTTACTATATGAAATTCTTGTTATATCGATTTTTTCAGATTTGATTACATTTCTCCTTTAAGGAATGAATGGAGATTACTGTACAGTTAGCATTAGCTTTGCGACCAAGGCATACTCAAAGTTTTGCCAACAACAGAAATCACTGATTTAAAAGTAACCCTCAAAACCATGAATGCCTGACTTACCCAGCCTTGCAGGACAATAGGCATCAGTGATCCTGTCCACAGCTGTAATAATGCTGAGTGTGTGAGCTGCTGTTTTCCTCATCAGACGGTAGCATTAGCTGTGACGTGCACGCTGTTGGAGGTATCGCGTGGCTCAAACAACTTGATAACGTCCAAAAAAAAAATAACATGAACTTGTTGGTTCCCCTGTCCATTGTCATGGCTGATATTTTGTTGGAATCTGGCAGAAATGATACACTATTCGACTCAGAAATACCCTGCAGAGTCAGTCGACGCCATGTTTCCATTGAAACTAATGCTGCGCTTGGGAGACATGCAGACCGGTCGGAGCTTAGGGGGCGTTTCTGGGCGGAGCTTGGTAAGGTCCATTGATTTGTTTTTGTTGTCTTGTGCTAATTTTAGCTAGCCTTTTTATACTTTTAGCCTTTAGCAAGTGGCTACCTTTATATTATTTATTTATATTAATGTATATAATAATAATAATAATAATAATAATAATAATAATAATAATTATTATTATTATTATATTTGCTCATTTTAGCTTTTTGGCTAGTAAATAATGAATCTTCTTCATATATCAAACTTGCTCAAGGAGTTCCTCAGGGCCCAGTACTTGGACCACTGCTCTTTACCTTATATATACCGGTATGCTTCCAATAGGTAAAGTTATTAAACAGAATGGGATAATTTTTCATTGCTACGCTGATGATACACATTTATATTTTACCATGAAACCCAATAAATCCAATCAGTTACTTAGACTACAAGCATGTCTTAAAAAGACAAAAACCTGGACAAACCTTAATATTCTACTCTTAAACTCAAACAAGACAGAAGTTATGGTTTTTGGACCCGAGCATCTTAGAAATAAATGTTGCAGTCTTTCACTTTCTCTGGATGGCATTAATCTGGCCTGCAGTTCTAAAGTTTAAAATCTTGAAGTTACTTTTCATCAGGACATGTTGTTTAACCCCCACATAAAAAGCGTTACTAGAACTGCCTTCTTCCACCTGCGTAATATCAATAAAATTGGAAACATCTAGTATAAAATAATGATGCAGAGAAACTGGTCCATTCAGCACTTAGCATTCACTGTGTTCTTGCATAAATGCAATTTCTTCCACTTAAAACTATTTTTGCAAAACTAAGTGATGGTTTTTCTTTTATTGTACAAGTCTTTACGTTTATCTTATTTTGAAATCAATGTTATCAAGAAGACTTTGCACAAACTGTGGAACAGTAGACACTTTGGGACCATTAGTTACACTGATGTTTTTCATACGAATTATAAAGTTTCACAAATTAATTCAGAGATGCGTTTAAAGTGTTTGACAAAACTACAAATTGACGCATTTATATTTTTCGTTCCCTTATGGGAGAGGGAGAAAATAAACATATGTTGGAACTTTAGACTCCAAACAAGTCTGTGCAGTTTTTTTAATCCAAACAGAAACGTTCCTCTGCCCACGCGTCTCTCGTTACCAGCTCCACCCCACATGCACGGTCTTAAAGAAACTGTATTCATTGCCTTTAATATTTATTCATATATCTAATAATACACCTTCCCATATTGATTCTAGCTAGCCAATATATACTAATGCCTCTATTATTCTGACAACAATGTGTGTTGGTCATATTGTGGAACTGCCGTTAGTTTATTAAGGAAAATTTGTTCAGCAAACAAATTAAAAAAGATAATCCTGTTTGATTAAATTCAGTAGTTTCTGAGGTTCTTCTGAATGTAACAAAGTTTGACAAAAGTCCTCTGGAAGCTATAAAATGATAAAGATGGGACCTCAAATGTAATAAAATAGATCAAATTAACTGATTAACCTAAATTAGATTAGATTTCATCATTTTCCTAACATACAAATACATAAAAATAACCCCAAACACAGACATTTTTATTTGCATCTATAAAAGCTGTGAGTTTTTACAAACTTCTAGATTAAATATTGTTCAAATATTTAGGTATTCAGCTCAATCAGCCTCAATAAATGTAAAACTTAAATGTTAAACAAGAATACAGTAATGAGGTATTGAGTCCATTTTCTCTTCTCAGAACTTGTTTAGGCTGCAGCAGATTTAAGACTCTACATAAAGAAAATATTCACATTGATTTGAAAGGGCCTTCTCCTATTCTGCTCCTGCTTCCTGGAATATCTTACAAAAAGATCTGAAGCTCTCGGCCCTGACCTCTCTGGATGGTTTTCAGAATCTGTTGGAATCCTGGCAAAAACCAATGCAGAGATGTTCCTGTCTTTGATTTTTTTGTACATCTACCTTATAATGTTTTTGCTACTTTTTGCTACTTTATAGTGTTTTTGCTACTTTTTGCTACTTTTTCTTTTCTTTCGTTTATTGTTTAATGTATTTGTATCACTAGCCGTGTTTCCATCAAGGTTTCTAGCTGCGCATTTTGAAGTATCGCAGCAGAAAAGCTTAATGGAAACGGCAAAATGCGTAGTTACTTCCTCAAATTCGCCAAAAAGTTTATACGCTCGCTTGAGGTGGTTTTTGGGATCTTCGAAAATGAGCAGATGCGCAAAACGACAGATGGAAACAGATTTTCCGACTCAGTTCTGCCGTAGCGAACATTCACGTCACGTGACGTTCAGCTGTTTCCGCTCCGGACAACATGTAACATCGCTAAAACTAGTTGGCATGACAGAATAAATACAACTTGCCCGATAGCAACACGTACCTGAAATATTCTCTCCATTTTGACGAGATGTGTGGCCGGGTTCTGTTTTCAACCGCTACTTCCTGTTTACTGTAGACATGCGCAGTGCTGACGTCTGACGTAATGACGCTGTGCGTGGCTTGGTAGATGCGCTACAAGTCAGTAGATGGAAACACTTCTGCTTCGCATTAATTTGTATTTACATATTTGCGAGATTTCAAAAATAAGCTCAAAATTCGAAATGAAAATGGATGGAAACACGGTTATTGATGTTCATCATTCTTTAGTTTGTAGCATGTCGCTTTCGTAAATGAGCCCTCGAGGCTCAATAAGATTTACCTGACTAAATAAAGGTTGAATGAATGAATTTAGTCTCTTTTGTAAAACTCAACCAGCCGGTGGTTAACAACAGGTGAAAGTTGGTTTTCAGTTGTGCTAACCAGCATTCTCCAGCGCCACCATCATGGACTGCTCGATCAGGTCCCTCTCGATGAAGCTCCTGAAGTCGTCTCGGTACACAGTGAGGTCCGGCAGTTGGAAAGTGCACAGCGGCGTGTCCAGGAGCGGCTCGTTGCTGCTTCCACCCGTGCTCGAGACGTGAGAGCGGGCCAACGAAACGATGGTCGAACTGGCGTGAGAGATGCCGCGGGACAGGCGCTTTTCTGTGGCTGCTGAGAGACAAAGGAAAAAAAAAACTTATTGTGTTTTGCAACATCAACCTAAAAGATTTGGGAAGGATGCAAAGGGTGCACTTCAGTGGACACCAGCCATGGCAAACTGCCGGCCTCACCTTGCACCACTTCGTCTTGGCGGTGCAGTATCGGCCGCCCGAGCCTGGCCATGTCTTTCTCCGGCGGCTGACACGTCCTCTCTTCTGGGAACGAATACGCCAGGTTGCTGGCGTGCACCTGTCGCAGCTGCTCAAAGTCACTGAGCGCAGCAGTAAAATCCCAGTTTTTGCCTACAGAGACAGAAGGAAGAAGAAATCCATCACCCAGACCGACACGACAGCTTGAATTTGTTTTGTGTGTCAAAGCAAATGACGCATGCTTATTGAGTTTAAATATTTACCACAAGGCAATGCAACTTAGGCTCTCTTATCTAATGCAAAGGGCACATTCCATCACTTGGGTAAATATCGGAGTTTGCTGCTGCTGCATTACAGCCCACATTTCTGCAACTTGCTCTGCTGCTAGGCAACTGAGGCCACGTTAACTCCAGCTATACATCGTCTCTCTTTTTTAGGCCAATTAAAAGTAACAAGACCAAAGCATCACCATGATCAACTTTACACCCTTAACCCATTCCTTCCCTGTGAGTTGTTAAGAGGAATGGAATACAAACAAAAATACTAAAATGTTTAATGTTTCAATAGGTGTGCTTCTAAAATTTTTCTTTATAAATCACCTGATTAAAACAAATCATGTTTGATTAAACCAGAGCATAGTTCAGGTTTGTATGTTTGGGGGGCTTTAAGTCGCGTCTTTTTTGCATAATTTACATGCCCTGCAACTTATACGCCAAAGCGACATATTCATGTTATTTCTATTTTTGGATATTTATAAACCAATGTTTTGGCTAAGAGATGACCGTTTTGAACACTACCATTTTCAGCCACTAGATGGCACTCGAGTAGTTTGGCATGCCGTCGTGTCATGTAATAGGTAAAAAGGTGGCTATTAATGACACAATCAACTTTTCCACCTTCGACCAGCTTTATTGGAGCAACCGTCAGATTACCGGTAGCTTCATTTCGCTGAGCCGCCCCGGCGAAACGAAGCTGGTTTGATCATTAAAGTGCATTTATTAAGTAAAATTTTAACTGAGACACACCTTAACTGTAATTTCGAGCAAACAAATTGTTTTTAACTGTTAATCTTGTTAAATTCTTGTTAAAATCCTCCCGTGCACATGCACGTGGCCTGCCATTTGGCAGCCAATCGATTTTTGGCACAACACCGGCCCACATTTCCGGGTTGTCAGCGGCGACGCATAATAGATGCGACGTATATGGCGAAGCAACATATTTATGGATTTTTCCACTTTATTTAACATATTAGGACTGTTGCGACTTATAGGGCGGTGCGACGTGTACGGCAGAAAATACGGTAACTCACCCTCCAGAAGATCTCTGGCCAATCCTGGTTCGGCTCCAGTAGAACGGACAAAGTCGGACAGGACTGCGTCCATGTCCACGGTCATGTGATCATGAATTCACAATGTGGCTGGCTGCATCCGGACATAAAAACTAACAAACAAACATACAAATAAAAAAATATATATACAAAAACAAACAAACACTCTGCTCTCCACAACCGGACAGCAGACGAGGTGGTGGAGTGCGGTCCTCTGGTAATAGCTACTCAACCAACCACACCTAGAAAAAGAAGGAAAAAAGAAATTAAACTTGAGCACATCAGAAGATGAAACATTAACAATAATATGACAGGAACAATAAAAAAGGACATAAACTCTGGGTCAAACTATTTTTAAGCAGTCTGTAGTCAGGCTGCTTTTGAACTTGGAATGATTTTGCTGTCAGTTGTCCTGCAAGTTGCTGCAAACAGCTTTAAATTAAAACAAAATGTTTTTCAGACAAGCGCTACATGATGATGTAAAACGTCTGCATTAAATGCAAGCTTAGCAAAAACACAGAAATGTCGAAGACTCGGTCGTTATTACGAATACTGTATTGAGCTAAGAACTTGGTGTGGTAGCAGCCGAGTCGACTCCAACACACATTTCAAGCACTAGCAGATCCTCGTTTAAAACTTTAGGCAGTGGGTGATGTGCAAGGCTTCCTAAAATGCCAATTAGGAAAAATATATATTGAAACATGAATAAACATGAGTTTGCTTACAGCAAATATGATGTGTAAAGAAGAATACTGGAGCAAAAAGGTTGTTTAAATGGTATTAACTAGTTGTTACTGTGTTATCTTAAATACAAACATTTATAAAGAAAGAGAGTCCTGAATAATGACGATCATTTAAAATACCGTATTTTTCGGACTATAGGTCGCACCCAAGTATAGGTCGCATTGTCTAATTATTGCCAAAGAATTGGAAAAATCTATATATAGGTCGCATCTGAATATAGGTCGGACCTACGTCAAAATGTGGACTGTGTTTAGCTCTGCTGCAAATGTCTGCCACAGGAGTGCACAGCAAGGCTTTTAAGAAGATTAACACTTAAAAACAATTGTTTGATAAAAATTATAGCAAATATGTGTCTGAGCTGAACTTTTCTTTAATAAATGAATAATTTTAGCAGGATAAACACCTAAAAACATATATTTGTTAGCTGACATTATTGTAAGAGTGTGTCTCAGTTTAATTTTTTGTTAATAAATAATTACAAATTATAATAAATGATTACAAATCAGCTTATTTTATAAAAAGCCATATATAGGTTGCACCTGACTATAGGTCGCAGGCCATGAAAAAATGATAAAAAGCAGCGACCTATAGTCTGGAAAATACAGTACTACAATTAGGTAGTAATGTTGACAGCCTTACAGAAACAGGGGACATGACGTTTGCCATGTGGAGAACTTTCAGTTTTACTTTGGTCCCATTTTTAAAAAATAAAACCAACAAAACTGATAGAGATCAATAATCAGAACTAAGTCCAAACATCCCCTGATGAACACACAACTAGATTATGAAACTAATTAATGTTGGTGTAAAATCATGCATAATGTTTGAATTGTGTTGCAAACAGCGAAAATAAAGTCAGCCTTTCATGTTGGATTATATTAAACTTATTTGACGCACGCTGTTCTATGAATGAACTTAGATTATTATCTACATTCATCCTAAAGGTAGATTTGTTAAAGCAGTGTGATATGAGGATAGCGGTGTGCCTGTCAATGGGCTCTTTTAAAATCAATTAGGCTGTTCCAGTCCTCGGATTTCAGCAGCAGTTCAAAAGGGACTGGGGGTTGCATCAGTTGGCCGCTGAAATCAATGGAGAGACATTATCAAGGCTGAGAGAAAACGAGAGTCAGCATCAATGGGCCGTTGACACGGAGGATGCAGAGGGCAATCGATGCAACAGCCGGACAGAAGGCATGAGTCAGAAACAGCCCCGAGTTAAAGGAGCCGCTGTGGGCGCTTGCTAAGAAATGAAAAATAAATCACACATTCATGCTTACAGTATTATCTGCAATGTGTAGCATATATTTCATAAGGTTCAGCTTCTGTAAACAAAATGAAACAAGACATCAAACCAGCCTTCCTTCAAGGGACACACCACCTGCTGCCTTGCACACCGTTTTAAACACAGACCCCTAAATGGTCCGTCAGCACTCAAAGAGTTTGTATTAGGGATGCCTCTCAGCAACTACCACACAGAATTGTAGCCTAATTGATTGAGTTGTAGCCATGTTTGTGTTTGATAAGGTTGATTTGCTGTGGCAGTCATTAGGCCTGTTGCAATAAACAATAAATCAATTAATCGCACGACAAGTGAAAATTATCGACCTCATTTTAATTTATCAGCTTGATCATTTCTCCGTGTCTCTCTCTTTTTACTGAAGACACTGGATGACAAAAGGCTCAACTCCAGTTCTCTTCACTGACACCTCGCTTTCTCTTTTAAATTCATTTGAACGGTCCAAAATTTTGGATCGTTAAAAGCAGCTAAGCTGAGACGCTAAGCTATAAGCTAACAGGACGACCTCGGGGGGAAAAAACCTTCTTGTCGAAGCTCCAAAATTCACGGTTGAAACCCATTCCTTCTTCTAAAAATTAGATTTTCTCTGAAAAAAGAAGCTGAGAACTTGTTTACTGACTTTTTATTAAAAGCTTTGTGTTAAAACAAACAATACAGAGCATCAAACATTTTGAGAACTGGAAAAATTAAAGAGAGACAGCCCATGTCAAGTCAAGGGGGCTCCTTCCCATTTTCTTAGAGAGACACGCTGCTCGCTCCCTCACTATCCATCTTTCGGTTCAGTCTTATACTGCCATCCAATGGTCAAGAAAGGAACTACAATCAACATAAATTAACCAACATTTCTTCTTAAATTTGACAATAATAACCAATTATTGTAAAATTTCAAACATTATTATCGTTTATCGCAATAATTTCTGAGACAATTAATCGCCCAGCAAAATGTGTTATCGCGACAGGCCTAGCGGTCATCCAACATGGATGGAGCGGTACATCCAGTGATTGTTAGTTAAATCTGTGCACTAGTTGTTTTACTAACAGACACACAAATAAAACCACAGCCGATTCTAGTTTTTCCAAAGCAACAGTTCAGCAAATTGTTAGCAATCAAAATGTTTTTAACAAAAGAGAATGTAATTGTAAATTAAAAGTCTGGTGAAAATCGCAGCTTCAACAAGCTGGTTGTGATCACAAAACTTTAACGTTTTCAATCTTTCAATTGGCAAATAAACCCCACAAAAGCTCTAGAACACAAGAAGCCATCATTTCACCTTTGAGTTTAGTTCTGACCATTTTTATTTCTCCGTATCGAGCGGCAGTCATGTGCTCCCGTCATTCCTACGACTCATCCACCTCCCAGTGTTTCCGGCTCAGCCGTGACTCACTGAAGCCTTTTCTACTGCGTCTGATGAATCACGAGTTTATTCTTCGTGCACCTCTCCACCATCCCTCTCATTCAGCTTTTACTTTACTTGTACCGAGAGCCACGCAGCCACAGACTTGCTGTGCAGGCAGTGGGTTTCTGCAGAGCCTCAACAGTTTAACATTCTGTAAAGTCTTTGATGCTACCTGATACTGTCCACTTTAATGGAGGAAAACACGCGTTGATCCTATTCAGACTGACACAGAAATGTGGATTACACTGCATTTTTGAAAAGCAAGGACGCTGCTCCAAAATCCCAAAGGGCAGGACTGGACTACGTGTGTTAGGAAAAACAGGAAAAGAAATGCAAACCAACCCAACGGTCGTGAGCAAAGGTGAAGGGTAAACAATTTTTAGACTCATCGCATCACACACAAATTACAGTATTCTAAGAAAGATTACCCTGTATAAATAAAGGTTGAATGAAAATTCTGAATTAATTTGTAAACAATAAAAATGGGTTTTGTTAATCTGTGCTGCTACTGGGTATCATGTTGTGCAGTTCTGTTTGTCCTAGTAGAGTATTTTGTTGTAATAATACAATGGAGACCAATTGTGTATTTTAAAATATTTTTCATCTTTTCTTTGCTGAACCCTGAAAAATACAGCATTTGTCTGTATGCATCCAACAGTTGAAGTTATAGTCATTAGTTTGGGTATAAGTTTTCCACTGATAAACACAAAGCTAATCACATTAGCTTTTCAGTGGAACTTTCAATATTAGGTTAGCACCTACGCTAATTGTTGGACAGTGGCTTGCGATTTATTTATGTATGTAAAATACGCCGAACTGTTTTAAGTTTCAAGATAATTAAAACATATTGATCTTTATTTTTTTGTAATCCAAGCCTCTGAATTGTGATTCAGTCGTGAGGTGCCTAAAAGTCCTCCATGTCAAGTTATTAAACACTCTAAATTAAAAAAGTTCAGCTGCGCAGAGATAAAAAAATATATATATATAATTATATGCAGATTGTTTTTAATTTGTCATATTTTTTCTGTTGGTAGAAAAATTAATTACCATTGTTTAGAAATAATTTTTACCTTTTCCCCAACAACTGCTTCAATCTAAAAAAAAACCTGGTTACAATTTTCTCAATCAGTTCTTATGAAGAATATTTAAGGACTTTGAAAACCTGTGAGCTCTTAAAAACATAGAGAAGCAAAATAACTTTCAACTTCTCCCAAACTGCACCATTTAACATGGAATGTCTTCTGTGTTTCTGATCGCCAAAAATAAAACGGCTCCAGGTTGTTGTTCAGAGGCATCTGAACGAACCAATGAAATCAAACTGAGAAGCAATTGCAGGACAACCTGAAACTGTCAGTTGTTTTTTTTTTAATAATATTTTTTACATTTTCTGGGCACTAGTGGCCTTTATTGGAGAGGGAGAGGGCGAAACGGTGGAGAGACACCACAGAAAGGAGCTCGTCGGGTCCGGGACGTGAACCCGCGACGCCTGTGGAGAGGCGAAAGCCTCAAGCATATGTGCCGCCCGCTTATCTCTCTGTGCCACAGCGGCAGCACATTTAGAGGGACCTTTTTTACCAACTAGACTTCCAACAGCTACAGCTCAGTGAGACACCACCTAATAACTAACATCTATCTCCTCTAAACCGGTAAAGCTATAAAACTATAGGTGACCAAAGTGTTTGTGTAATACAATGGCAGAAGTCTAAAAAAGCTAAGTCTGGTACTTTGGACATTCACAAAACAAAACAATGTCCAGAGGACCAGACTTAGCTTTTTTTAGATTATTCTACCTGGATTATTGAGCATTTACCATTTACAATGGCAGAAGGGTTTCAGATGATGTGTTTTATTTGTGTTCTGGTTTATTCTGCTGTTTCTGACTGCCTCTGTCCCTCCACCCTCTCAGTGTGTTGCAGGGTGATTCAGGATGGCGGAGCAGCCTCTGTGGGAGCAGATAGGATCCAGCTTTGTTCAGCACTACTACCAAATGTTTGACAATGACAGATCACAACTTGGATCAATATATGTAGGTTTAACTGGGGTTCTTTTTGTTGTTGATTTTTTTAAATAGTTGGCATCATGGTGGGGAGGCAGATTTTAAAACGCTTACTTTGTTGATTAAGTTAAATATGTCAAACTCTCCGGGAGAGCTTTGAACACGTTCCGAGGGAGTCGGGGGACATTGAGTCCGAGTGGGCCATGTTCCGCGCCTCTATTGTCGAGGCAGCTTATCAGAGTTGTGGCCGCAAGGTTGTTGGTGCCTGTCGTGGTGGCAACCCTCGAACCCGGTGGTGGACACCGGTGGTGAGGGATGCTGTCAGGCTGAAGAAGGAGTCCTATTGGGCCTTTTTGGCCTGTGGGACCCCGGAAGCAGCAGATAGGTACCGGCAGTCCAAGCGGCATGCGGCTCGGGTGGTTGCTGAGGCAAAAACTCGGGCGTGGGAGGAGTTCGGAGAGGCCATGGAGAATGACTTCCGTACGGCTTCGAGGCGATTCTGGTCCACCATCCGGCGTCTCAGGGGGGGAAAGCGGTACGCGACCAACACCATTTATGGTGGGGATGGCGTGCTGTTGACCTCAACTCGGGATGTTGTGAGTCGGTGGGCGGAATACTTCGAAGACCTCCTCAATCCTACTGGCACGTCTTCCACTGAGGAAGCGGAGCCTGGGGACTTTGGGTCGGGCTCTCCAATCTCTGGTGCTGAGGTCACCGAGGTGGTTAAAAAGCTCCGCGGTGGCAGGGCTCCGGGGGTGGATGAGATTCCCTGAGTTCCTTAGGGCTCTGGATGTTGTGGGGTTGTGTTGGCTTACGCGACTCTGCAATATCGCGTGGACATCGGGGGCAGTTCCCTTGGATTGGCAGACTGGGGTGGTGGTTCCCCTATTCAAAAAGGGGGACCGTAGGGTGTGTTCCAACTATAGGGGGATCACACTCTTAAGCCTCCCTGGTAAGGTCTATTCAGGGGTTCTGGAGAGGAGGGTCCGTCGGATAGTCGAACCTCGGATTCAGGAGGAGCAGTGTGGTTTTCGTCCTGGTCGTGGAACACTGGACCAGCTCTACACCCTCAGCAGGGTCCTGGAGGGTGCGTGGGAGTTTGCCCAACCAGTTTACATGTGCTTTGTGGACTTGGAAAAGGCATTCGACCGCGTCCCTCGGGGGGTTCTGTGGGGGGTACTCCGGGAGTATGGGGTACCAGGCCCATTGATATGGGCTGTTAGGTCCCTGTACGACCGGTGTCAGAGCTTGGTCCGCATTGCCGGCAGTAAGTCAGGCTCGTTTCCAGTGAGAGTTGGACTCCGCCAAGGTTGCCCTTTGTCACGATTCTGTTCATAACTTTTATGGACAGAATTTCTAGGCGCAGCCAAGGTGTTGAGAGGATCCGTTTTGGTGGCCTTAGAATCGCTTCTCTGTTTTTTGCAGATGATGTGGTCCTATTGGCTTCATCAGCTCGTGATCTACAGCTTTCGCTGGAGCGGTTTGCAGCCGAGTGTGATGCGGCCGGGATGAGGATCAGTTCCTCCAAATCCGAGGCCATGGTCTTTAGCCGGAAAAGGGTGGCATGCTCTCTCCGGGTCGGAGAGGAGGTCCTGCCCCAAGTGGAGGAGTTTAAGTACCGTAAAAACCGGTCTATAATACGCTAGGGCTGGGCGATATGAGGAAAATATTATATCGCGATATTTTTTGGCTATATCACGATACACGATATATATCGCGATATCTCCAAAATCAATGAAAAAATGATTCAAAATTGATTAAAAAATGTCAACACTAAATTTGAACAAACTTAAATATTTTATTTTAACCATCAATTGCACACATAAATAAAAAGTACTTCAAGCAAAAAGGAAGAATAAATAATTTAAACTTAAAAAGGTGCTCTTGTGCTTTTAACATTAAAAAAATATTAAATCAAAACATTTAAGGCCTTTAAAATACAAAAACAAAAGTGTAAACAGTGGCCATAAAATTTACTGACCCAGAACAGTCACAGGTAACAACTCTCAACTATTTGCATGTGCTGGTAATTTTTAACAACAAACCACAAAATGTGCACAAGTTTCAAACTGTGCCAAGTTCAGGCAATGTCTGTAAAACCTCTGAACAAGAACAGATTTATCACAGTGAGCCTCTGTGTACTGTATCCGGTTTTATTGTGAAAGGGTCAGGGGGTTGTTTCCGGATTCACGAAGACGTTCTCTAAAGTTGCTCTACAAAGTGTCGCATTGAATCCTTGTGTAAAAACACGACAGCCTCCACTCAGAAACGTGAACAGAGAGGTGGAGACATTATTAAATCAGCTGTATCGCTAAAGACACGGTCAGTCTCAGCTGTGGAAGAAGACGGCTAACGCGTTAGCCATCTTGTTAGCCGCTAAGGACCGTATCTTTAGCGATAATGATAAAATGCTGATTTAATATTGTCTCCACCTCTCTCTGCGGTGCACGCATGACTAAATGAGCTCAGACCCGTGGTTTGTTTTAAGGAAGCAGCAGCTGTAAAAACACTTGGTTCTGCCGTTTCATCATGCTCCACTCCGCTGTTTAAATGGTGAAAAAGATTCGTAGTTCGGACCTTTCTTCGGGACTATTTTCAGCATCGTCTACAAAAACATTTTTTATGCCCTCATCTGACAATTTAATCCAAACTAGCTCAGAAAGAACATTGTTTTTCCCCCTCAGCAGCGTGCAGCGCTCTTCAGATCTGTGTTTACATGTTGTGCTGAAAGTCTCCGAAGCTCCGTCCTGCAGCCTGCAGGAAGGAGGGGGGCGAGTGGGCGCCCGCGCGACAGCAGGAGGATCCTCGATATACACGATATAGCCCTTTTAACCATCGTACATTTAAAATATCGCGATATATCGAGTATATTCGATATATCGCCCACCCCTATAATACGCTGTATTTTTGCTCATTTGAATGTCCAGCTTATTAAACACTAGGCATGTAACGAGATCTCGTTGTACGAGATCTCGCAATATTAAACTCCCGCAATATCTCTCGTTGAGAGGTAACGTTGTCTCGCGAGACGCTAATGCTAATGCTAGCAGAGCCCCTAGCAAGTCAGCGTCACGGACAGCATGGCTTCGCCGGATGAAGTTGCTATAGAAGACGCCCCAACTACTGATGGAGGGTGCCGCAGACGCCTCTACATTGATGGAGGGTCCCGGCGCTGCCGACGCTGCCCCGAATGTAAAGACACGCGTGTAAACACCGGTGTGACCGGTGTTGCCAGATAGAGTCCCACCCACCCAAAGCAATCTCTACCCGCAAAAGTCAGAAGGAAAATCGCGGTGAACCGCCCAATCTGGCAACACTGGTGAGTGACGGCTGCAGAGTCAGTGCTGATGCGGATATTTATGTTCAATTTTTGGAAAGTCCTGCGTGAATATCTATTTTTTTAAACAAAGTTGAACGTTCTAAGGTCTAAGGAGATTCAATCAGTAAAATGAAGACATCAGTTGGGTTTGTAATACATGTTAAAACAGAATAAAAGCCTTTTTGCGGCATAAAACCGATCTTTGAAGTTTTCTTGAACTAATATTAAAATCTCGTCTCGTTCTCGCGAGATTGTGATTTGTCTCGTCTCGTCTCGTGAGTTTTGTGTATCGTTACACCCCTATTAAACACCGAAGAGTATTATTTATGGATTTTTCCCCATATTTTTAGACCCATTTTTCGCTCTGATTCTTCGTTTTTCATTTTTGGCAAAAATGGTGCAGTACCAGTTTCGGCCGCTATACGGGCGCTGTAGGCAGCAGCCAGCAGAGGACTCAGAGAGCGAAGAGGAAGAGGAGGGCCACTTCCAGACGTTTCTAGCTCATGTGTCCGAAAACAGCCTCCTCTGGTCGGACTGACTCTGTCGCTGCCCGCCCCTTGCTCTGGATGTAGCTGCTATTAGCTGTGAGGTTCGCTGTTTTTGTTTGCAAGATACCACTCATAAACCACACCGCGGATTTTTAAATCCAGCTGATTTCACATTTGGTTCAGCTCAGGAGCCCGTCTGCTATAGTCAGGTAAGAAATATATTTTTTAAGCGTTTATTTAGCTAAATTTAAAGAAACAAAGCGTCCGGTCCGAGCCGCCTGCCTAAAATTCGGCAAACTTTTTTTTTTTTTATCCAGCTGATTTGAACATTTCGTTAAGCTCAGGAGCACGTCTTCTATAAAGTCAGCTAAGAAATATATTTTTTAAGCGTTTATTTAGCTAAATTTAAAGAAACAAAGCGTCCGGTCCGAACCGCCTGCCTAAAATTCGGCAAACTTTTTTAAAAAATCCAGCTGATTTGAACATTTCGTTAAGCTCAGAAGCACGTCTGCTATGAAGTCAGCTAAGAAATATATTTTTTCTCGCAAAGAAATAATTGTTTTACCGTGTTTCCTTGTGAAGATCTTCGTACTCGCTTGCTTCTGTCGCCGCCATCTTGATTAGGGCAAATGAGGCGCTGACGCGTCGCGTGGTGATGACGCGTATTAAACACCGAAGCGTATTGTTGACTTTTTTTCCTTGTTTATTGTTAATAATTGGACAAAGCGTATTAAACACCGGTGCATATTTTACAACGGCGAATACGGTATCTCGGGGTCTTGTTCACGAATGAGGGAAAACTGGAGCGTGAGATCGATAGGCAGATAGGTGCAGCGTCCGCAGTGAAGCGGGCGCTGTACCGGTCTGTCGTGGTGAAGAGAGAGCTGAGTCGAAAGGCAAAGCTCTCAATTTACCGATCGATCTACGTTCCCACCCTCATCTATGGTCATGAGCTTTGGGTTGTGACCGAAAGAACGAGATCTCGGATACAAGCGGCTGAAATGAGTTTTCTCCGCAGGGTGTCTGGACTCTCCCTTAGAGATAGGGTGAGAAGCTCAGTCATCCGGGAGGGACTCGGAGTAGAGCCGCTGCTTCTCCACATCGAGAGGAGCCAGTTGAGGTGGCTCGGGCATCTGGTTAGGATGCCTCCTGGACGCCTCCCTGGTGAGGTGTTCCGGGCATGTCCCACCGGGAGGAGACCCAGAGGAAGACCCAGGACACGCTGGAGGGACTATGTTTCTCGGCTGGCCTGGGAACGCCTTGGGATTCCCCCAGAGGAGCTGCTCCAAGTGGCTGGGGAGAGGGAAGTCTGGGCCTCCCTACTTAGGCTGCTACCCCCGCGACCCGACCCCGGATAAGCGGAAGAAAATGGATGGATGTCATACTGCTTCCACAGATTTATTACCCTGAACACTTGCTATGAACTCTAAGAATGAAGGATTAAATGTATACTGTATTTGATTTATTTTTGCATTTGCACGCACATAGAAAAAATACTTCACATCTGGTGCATCTCAGTGTGCAGATGTTGTCAATACAGGTAGTCCCCGACTTATGAGCAATTTCCGTCCCTAGGGGGCGCTCGTATGTCAAAAATTCGTAAGTAGGATCACATAGGGGCGGCCGTGGTGTAGTGGTAATGGCAGTCGTCTCCCGATCGGAAAGTTGGCGGTTCGACTCCCGGGACCCGCACCATGTGTCGTTGTGTCCTTGGGCAAGACACTTAACCCTGAGTTGCTCCCGGTAGGACTGGAAAGCACCTTGCATGGTAGTCTGCCGCCACCGGTTTATGAATGTGTGTAGCATTCAATATATGTGTAGCACTTTGAGATTTTCAGTAATGAAAAGTGCGTTATAAATTGAATTAATTATTATTATTATTATTATTTAAAATTAATTTTTTTTTTTTTTTACTTTTTTTATTTTTATAAATGAATACATGTACAGTACTGGACAGTCACCAAGCACTTAGCCTATCCTAACACAGTTTTTAAAGATGAAGGAATAAGTTGAATTGTCTCCCTTTCACATAAAGGGAGCAAGCTCCCTATGGAGCCTGCAGGGAGGAGGGAGACAATTCAACTGACTCCTTCATCTTTAAAAACTGTGTTAGGATAGGCTAAGTGCTTGGTGACTGTACAGTACTGTACATTTATCTATTTATTAAAAATATACAGTATATACAGTATTTTTATTTTTTATTGTTTTTTATTTATAAATAGATAAATGTACAGTACTGTACAGTCACCAAGCACTTAGCCTATCCTAACACAGTTTTTAAAGATGAAGGAATAAGTTGAATTGTCTCCCTTTCACATAAAGGGAGCAA
>JBBPBX010047404.1:0-18219 GCA_038048925.1 Garcialebias charrua | reverse complement strand
TATATATAAATATATATATGTATATATATAAATATTGATTTGTTAGCAACCCTATTCTATATAAGAAGAACCAATGATTAAAATAGGGCACAATGGGGAGAGACAGAGCAATATAAACGCCTTGAGCACCAGTGTAAAGACCGGAAAATGAGTTTTGTCAGCCAGAAATCTTGCTCGTCTCATTGGTATTGATCAACTCTGTTCACCCTCGGCAGAAATATTAAGGTCATTTTGTGCTACGAGGCAGTAAAACCTTGAAAGAGCTTCTTTGATGAAAGATGTGTCAAAGCCCCATCAATGTTCTTGTGATTCTTTGGAGTCTAAATTAGGCTGACAGTTGTCTGACCTGATGTTATGCTATAGGTTGCTGTTTCCTAAAAAATACAGTATTTATTATTTCATCATGGTCATGTTTACGATAGGCCTCATATATAAAGGTGTTAATTTTTTGTAATGAAGACGTGTTTTTTTTTCACCCTTTTTTGAATAATATTGTCCTACTTTTATTTCTTAAAATTATTTACTTGTATAAACATACTGATCTACTAAAATATGCCTGACTTTTGCCTTCTCACAGTTTAATGTGTGGAACAATAGCCAGCTAAGGCCATATTGAGCTGTCTTGCACTACAGTACAGTATGCTATTTTAAAATGCTGTTTACTTTTTTAGCAATGACAAACCATAAGGGAAACAAAAACATTGTGTCTGAATATGTCATTAAATACTATTGTAATTAAACATAACATTTTCTAAAGGTAACTTAAGACTATGTAATTACAGCTCAATATGGGCCAAACAACTTTTTTTCTTATAATTCTTTTAAAATATTCATATACATGCAGAGTCATAAAAATAATCGATAAACACTAATCAAATAAAATTTGAATCATACTTAGTCTGGCCACTAACCAAATTCCATCCAGTGGCAGATATGCCCCCAACAACGTGGCTTCTGGGTTTATTGGGACACTCAAACACTCCCACCACGATAAGCTGGAGATTCACATGGATGAATCTTTTTTTTAAAAGATTTTTTTTAAAAACGTGTTACTATTGTGTGAAAGTAAAATTACAAATGGATAAATTTGTCTGAACAATCAAATAATGTTTGTGTGTGTGGAAGGTGGGGTGGGGGTGTATGTTGGTTAGGGGTTTAGTCACACACTAATTTTTGTTTCTTGGTAATACATTATCTGAAAAAATAATTGTCAAACATTCAACTGGTTGCCTGTTTTGCAAACACTGTAAGAACAGGGATTTGATGTCCTCACAGAAAGAGCTGCCAAAATGGCATCTTGATACACAATAGAACTTTGCTGTCCTTTTTTAAGTTAATAACATCACAGACAGGACAGGCCTCACGGGTGTCCGTCGCCACGAGGGAAAATCCACAGCCACTGGGACAGACGCGTGAGGTTGGGCTCGCCGTCCCGCTGGCTTTCTTTTGAAGTTTTGTCTTTCGCTTTCCCTTCTCCGGAGATATGTCCGAGATAAGGCGAGCGAGACCTTCCAGAATCCTTTTTCTTCTTTGTTCGAGTGTCTCCTCTGTCGTGTCGCTTTCGTTGGCTAGCTCGCCAAGCTTGTGTTAGCCGAGGTAGCGGTTGTGGCACAGTTATAATGCCGTTGAGCAAAGCAACCTGTGGAGAGAGGAGAGAAGAAAACTTTGAGGTTATAGAAATGTGCTGGGCTAGCTTTCGCTAGTCCAGCAGTACGCAGGGAAAAATTCTCTGTGCGCTCTGTGCAGGGAGCGAGCTCACCTCAAGTTGAGCGATGGAGCAGCAGAGAAGTCCCGCGAAGAGAGATAGTTCAGGTTTTTGCGAGGTGAAGGGCAAAAAAGAGGAAGATGGAGGGGCGTCAGTCGCCTAAGTACCTAAAGGGCGGTACCTCTGGCGCAAGGTGACGCCCCCTGCCATAAAAGGCGTGAATGTATTCCTTCAGGTAATCGCGCGGGGTGCAATTCCCATAGCAAGTATGTTGCACCGAGAGACCGAACTGAAAGGGAACTTGTTCAGACCTGTAGACCCCGACTCGGTGATCTGATCTTTGAACGTCGTGTTAACAAACTCCTCCACTCCTGCTGTCAGCGGATGCAGCCACTTTGTGCAGAGAAACATGTTTAATCCAAGTTGATTTTGAAATTTGTCGAACCATCCCATGCTGGTGTGACAGTATGGAAGATGTTCTGTTTTAATAGTGCAATTGCTCATCAAGCTTTAAAGACCGTGTAAAGTGAAATTAAATGTGTGTTTTTAGTTTGTCACATGGCATAAATATGTGTTATTAATCACCCATTTAAATCTGACTGATTAAAAACATTGTTTACCTTATAAAATTAAGTCTCAAAAATCATGAAAAAACATGATTTTGCCTTGCCCTGGAACGCTGGGGGCGTGTCAGTGCGTGGGCGTGGTTTCAGCGCAGCTGCGCTCGTGTCCTGCCCCTGCCCTGAGCTGACTGTGTGGAGAGGCAGGCAGCAGAGATCCAGTAAACCTGCTCTGTTTTTATCCGAGTTCTGTCTGTAACAGCAGCTACTTTTTCCAAGAGTTACGCTGTTTTTGTAAATAGTTTTCTTGTGTGTTTTTAATCTGGAATGAATAAAAAAAAAAAAAAGAGTTGTACCATGCGGGATTTGAACCCGTGGGGTTTGGGACGGAAGGCAAGCGCTTTATCCATTGACCTATCCAGGCATTACAGATACTTGTATAAAACCACGTGGTATAAAAACATGTTATGATTTGTACGGGTGCCCTGACCATTGCGACATCCAGGGAAGATGCACGAACGAGGCATAATTGATTAGCTAGCTAACAATGAACAAAATATCTATGCTATTGCTATCTGATGCTATCTGCGATTCGCGAGTGAACGGCTCCACCGAGGCGAATTTATACGGCTGGAGCTGCAGGGGGTGGGGCTATACTAATGAGGACCGCGTGACGAAACGCGGTCACATTTAAAACACGCCTAAAAAATCCTGAAACAGAAATATGTTTATACACAGTTTGCTCTATAACTCCAAAATTAATTGAGCTACAATTTTGAGACTTTTTACTCATTTACAAGATTACAATTATGACATTTATAATGTTTATTGAAGAAAATGTTGAAATTCACTTTACACGGTCTTTAATTCTCCCACTTAATTATCCCACTTCTCCCATGGAGCCAAGATGGTGTAGTGGCAGGGCTTCCGACTTGGGACCTGAAGGACGTGGGTTCGCGCCCCGGCCACTACACACCTTGGGGTGTCTATGAGTGCACACCTAATTCTCTAGCTCCCCGGGCGCTTTCTGGCTGCTCACTGCACTACTTGGTGGTGGTTGGGATGCAAAGACAAATTTATTTTGTGTATGGGAAACATACACAGATGACAGGAAAATACATTATTATTATATTATTTAACTGAGGATGTTCAGCATGTAGTGGCAACAGTTTGCCACAAGAGGGCATATCAAATATAGTGTGCACTCCTGACTCAGCAAGCTGAAAGTAATTAAGTACTATGTTTGGCTGAGGAAGGAAATGCTCATGGTTGCCCTCATGTCTGTTTAACAGGTAACCATCCACAAGTGACACAAATATAGCAATGTATGAGATTATTGAGAAGTCCATGTGAATGTGGGGAATGTTGGCCGTTTACCCCTTGTGTTAAATGTTATCTAATGTTGTTAGACTCTCTTCCGGCTCTCGACAAAGCAAGTCGCATATCTTTTTGCTCCTTCCCTCCCTAAGTTTTCCTCCTCCCTGCTTGCTTTTTGTCTCGTCCGTGACTCTTCAGCGCTCACTCGAACCAATTTGCGATGGAGTTAATAAATTGGGCTGTTTCATCTATAGATAAGATTTTTTCCACGAAGCGGACCGGGCCAGGAGAAGCGGTCTGCCCCTCTGACACGCACGCTGTCGGATACATGATGGACTCCTGGGGACAGTGGCAACCCATGTGTTTGACCGTCCTGTGTGTCGAAGACGTGGAAGATTTGTGGATTATTGGGATATTGGTAGCAGCTGCTCTGTTTTTTGGCGTGAGCGGAGCTGTCTGTTACTGGAAGATCAGGAAGACTTCGGCAGCTATCGGCGCACTGGCCAAACTTCCTGATCAGCAAGAGTCTCTGATCCGGGCTGTGAGCTCCTCAACCCAGCTGTTGTACGAGCTGAACCGCACAATGGGAGCGGTAGACCACCGTGGACCTGCGGTGCGCTTTGGAACTCGTTTACAGCCGCCCGGCATTAATCAGGGCACGGATGGAGGTTTGTAGCTTCGGAAACTCATTTGATTCGGCGATTTTGGACCTGAACAGCACCTGGACTCTGGAAGGCTGCAGTCAAAAAGAACACTGTGGCCTGGATTGAAGATAAACAAAAGAACTATCTAATCTAGTTTCTGCGCGACCTTGGAAAAGAAGAAGGCTGTTGGGAACTATTCTCCTGGAGTGAAGCTGAGAGACACTGCTGACCCCCTCCCCCTCCCTCCCCAGAGGTCCCTGGGAGTGTGCTCAGAGGCGCCGAGCTTAACATCTGCTGAACTGTGTTATCTGAAGTGCTGCTCACAGACTCTTTGATCTCCTTGCATGTCGTCAAATCTGCAACAATGTCTTGTCTGGCTGTGCTTATGCTGATAGAGTTTTTGGGACTTTATCATAGAGTGTCTTAAGGCAATCTTTGATAGATTCTTTTTTTGAATATCACAAATGATACCTATTGTGTTTTTCCTTTTTCCATATCTGTTTGACCTTCATCCGGAGACGGATGAGCGCGGCCGCGCAGAAGAACATGTAATGTGTTTGGAAATGCTGCAGCTTGCATACTCTTCCCTCTTCCGGACGACTGTGCTACATAATCACGTTGTATTTCGGTGCAATGTTAATAAATAAATCTCTTATCTCGTATCTCTTATCTCTCTCTTAGTTTGAGTAAGCTGGCAGCTAAGCTAACTTTAACTAGTTGTGTTGGGACTTATAGGATAGTGCTGCCATAATTATTTGTGTGTTAGGAGAATTGAGCTGTAACTGAATAATTTGCTATTGGACTGAATTTAGGACTGTTTATTGTAAGTGCATGAAGCTGACAGTAATTAAGTACTATGTTTGGCTGAGGAAGGAAATGCTCATGGTTGCCCTCATGTCTGTTTAACAGCAGTCTTCAGCAATAAAAGAACAACCAGCAACAAACACACTGACTCATTATTGAAGTGTGTAACATAATTGGTGCCCCGTTTTGAGGGATCAGCTGTGCTTCATGGAAGATTGAGTGAGACCGGTGTGAGCTAAACAGCAATGGAGTGGGAGCAACTACAAGACCAGCTGAGTGAGGCCCTGGTGCAGTTGAAAGTGGACCAGGTCCAAGAGGTGTGTTTCTATGCAAAGATTTCTTCTGACAATCAGACCAAAAAGCATACGCTGATCCGATTAATAAGTGAAGCTACTGATACTGCTATTGAGAGTGAAGAGGAGGACGTGGCTCATCAATTCCTCAACAGATTGATTTCAAAAGCTAAAGAAGTGAGCAAAAATAAGAAGCCACAGTATGGTGATGATACAGATGATAGGGATGTTGCTACTCTTGAAAGTTTACGAGAAAAATATGCAACCTTACAGACAAGTTTCCAAGCTTCAACAAAGACATTAGAGGAAGAAATGACAAGGTTGGAAATCAAAGTGAGAAAGCAGGGGCCATACCACCTGCCTACACAACCAGTGAACCCTTTTTCACCTAGGCCCCCTGAAGTTACCATAAGAAGAGAGTTTAAAATTAATGGCCAAATTGGAGAAAGGGGTTAGAGAGACAAACTTTCCTATTCAAATTTAATGCATCAGATTGATATGGGACTGAAAAGAAATCACAGCGAAGTAGAGATCATAGAGGCTGTGGTCAGGGCAATCAGTCCAGGTTTACCCATTTGTGAAATGCTGGAGATCAAAACAGACCTCACTATTGCACAGTTAAGGACAATTTTAAGGGGCCATTACAAGGAGGATAGCTCCACTGACCTGTACCACCGTTTAATAAATATTACACAGGAAATTACTGAGTCTCCACAGAACTTCTTATTTAGGGCAATAGAGTTAAAAGAAAGATTGCTTGCTGCATCCAGAGAACCTGGCTCAGAAGAAGACTATGGTGCAGAACTGATTCAGAAAAAGTTTCCGAGAGCTATGGGGACAGGGCTCATTAATGATAATGTGAAACACCAGCTCAAGAACTTCCTGGATCATCTGAGAGTTACAGATGATGTGCTAATAGCAAAGACAAATGAGGCCACCAGCATGGAATGGGAAAGACAACAAAAGTTCAGGAGAAGCAGTAAGGATTTGAAAGTGAGGGAAGTAAGAGCAGAAGCACAAAAGACAAAAGTTGGAGCAATCTGGGACCAAGAACAACCATCTTTCACCGGGATGAAAACTAAAGCCATGAAATTCCAATCTCTTGCCTCCCACACAGAAACTGCCCTCATAGCAGTGGACTCCGTCGCGGATCCGCATTCTTACCGTTTAAGATCCGCGCCGCGGATCTGCGGTTTGCGCGTCCGGAGCAGATCCGGAGCAGATCCGCCCAGCATGCCAAATAACCGACCCCCCACACTGTCAGGATAACGGACCCGGCACGGATCTGTGAGCCTTAAGTGCTCTTGTGCTCTGGGAACATGACCCCACACGGATCCGTGCTCCGCGCCGTAGGCGGATACGCTCTCCAGGTGGAGCTAGTGACAAAGGCCAGCATAAACACGCTCCATGTCCCGCCCTCTAGGCGGCCCAAAAAGTAGTATATGCAAGTATCCTTAAAGTATACTAATTTTAAACTAAAAAAATAATATACTTTCAAGTTTACTTTTTAGGTACTTATCAAAAGTATACTTAGCCAAGTTTATTTTATACAATACTTGACTTATACTAAAAATAAACTAAAACTCTTAAGTATACTATATACTTCTGTTTAAACTTTTGGCCAAGGTAATTTTATACAAAGTATTTTCACACTGGTTTATTTTTAGTACTTCTGTTTTAAACGTTTTGTCAGTTTTTTGGAACATATATATATATATATATATATATATATATATATATATATATATATATATATATGTATATATATATATATATATATATATATATATATATATATAAGTATATTGTTATTATTATTATTGAGCATGCATCAGGGTATTATTATTATCATCATTATTACTATCATTATTCAATTTTATTCTGCGTTACTCCAGGCGTGAAACAGAAAAAAAAAAAAAAAAGTTGCTGCTTTGCTTTCTGCCATTTTTCTGTTTGTGAGCTTCATGCGTTATGATTGGATTGGGGTTAAAACGTGATCATGTACGTCTCAACCAATCAACGCCACTCTTGCTTGTCAGGTTGCATGTGAACCAATCAACGCCACTCTTGTTTATTGGGGGAAGTAGCATGTGATCATATTCAACCAATCAACGCCTCTTGCTTCGCGCCCTTCGTTCAAATGTAGCCATTTCCTTTCCAACTGTTGGACAAGAAGCTGTTGTTGTGTCGGACTGGTCAGCGCTCGTAAAACTAAGACGTCGGTCGACTGGTCTGACTCTGGACGACGACTGGACATTCAGTTGGAAGTTTAAGGTAATCGGTTCTGTTTGTTTATTTGCTAGCTGTTAGCTCTGTTCACTTGAATGAACAAAACCTGCTGCTGGATGTCTTTTCAAAAGAGACAAGGCCCCGCATCCACGCGTTTGCGTCGCATGTCTGTTAACATGCGCTGACCAGCCAGCAGAACAATACAGCCAGGCTGAAATACTAGTTTACTTGAAATACGTATTTTTGCAACATTACTGGTTTTGTAGCTGCTTCAGGCAGGTTTCTGCTGCAGCGAGGTCCTACTCGGTTTCTTTATGCTTCAAAACATGACACAGAGTCGTTCTAACTAGCGTGAGAACATCCAACTTGTTTAATCTGAAGTTTCCACTCGATAGAACATGATGAGAGTCAGAAGATGAAGCACAATAAATAAAGTTTGATTCAACGTGTCCCTGAAACAAACAGCTCCAGCGCTGCATGTTTTGTTAATTCATTTATTCAAAATAAGACAAATTCATCAGAAAGGAAAAAAAAACACTGAAAGAAAAGTTGCAGAAAGAAGAAAATAGTCTTTTTAACAACAAACAAACAACAACCTTCACTTGAACAATCTCCAAACTGAAAAAACAAACAAACAAAAACAGGTATCCTTCACCTGCATTATACATTCCCAACAACTTTAATTTAATCATCTTTTAAAACATATAAATAGTTTTAGAAATGCTTATGGTGATATCAAGTCAACTTCACAGTCCTGTTTCCTGATTTACAACACGGCTCCTTCAGACTAGTTCTGAATGAAGGTAACATTTACACATTTACATTCCCTTCAGGTTATATTTACTCTTTTTTTTTTTTCAACAAATTTTAATTGAATATTTGGGGGTAATAGTTTTATGAGTTTTATACATGACTTGTAAAATACTATGTTCAACAAAATCATACACTTTTAATAATTTCAATTAATTAAATAATATATTTGTTGGATGACCATAGCACTTCTTAATAATTCTTATAGCTCTTTTTTTGTAAAATAAAAACAGGGTTTGTAATAGTTTTGCATGCTTTTCCCCAAACTTCAATACAATAGATTAAATGAACAATCATTACATTATACAATACATGGGATTGTATATACAAAACTTTGTCATTCAAAAACTATTTTACTTTATACAGTAATGCAATTGCTTTTGTTTTTATTCTTAAGTGATTTACATGAGATTTCCATGTCAGCTTCTCATCAATAACAACACCCAAAAGTTTTATTTAATTAACTATGAATTTCAATGCTGTAAATTTTAAAGATGTTTAAAGATAAAACTATTAATATTGACACAGTTGAGAATTTTATGGCAAGAAAGTTCATGCTCAATAATCCAGGTACCAAAGCCAATAATTCTCAGTCAGGTCATCTGGACAGTTTCTTTTTTTTTTTTTTGAATGTCCAGAGGACCAGACTTAGCCTTTTTAGATTTTTCTACCTGGATTATTGAGCATGCATCAGGGTATGTGTGTAACACTATTACATAATAATGTAATGTAATGTAATCTGTAATAATATGAACAAAATAATGTTCCTCTTTCCACAACTCACTTCTTGTTTCTGAACTTTTTATTTTAGATGAATAGAAAGACTACACCCGTCACCAACTCCACCATAAGACGGAGAACTCGTGCAGATGTACAGAAGCGACTTCAACTGATAACGGACGACTACAGAAAATCGACTGACTGTAGGATGACAGTGTGACCTTGGACATGACAGTCTGGCTGGTGACTGTTATGGGCAGGCTCAGTCATCTTCTGAAGAGTCTGATGATGAAGCATGACATGAAGGTAAGTCTGATACAGCATCAGACCTAAATTAGATCCTGTTGTTTCTTGTTTCATCATCCAAACTATTTTCTG
This sequence comes from Garcialebias charrua, assembly GCA_038048925.1. Classification (NCBI taxonomy): domain Eukaryota; kingdom Metazoa; phylum Chordata; class Actinopteri; order Cyprinodontiformes; family Rivulidae; genus Garcialebias; species Garcialebias charrua. The sequence goes on along the minus strand of JBBPBX010047404.1, from coordinate 8,759 downwards.
CTTCCCAAAATGAAGACAAATAGCTCAAATCTTCACATAGATTGCTAAATTTGTCGTGTTTTAAATTGTCCGCTATTAAAGAGACCAGAGCCCTCTGCCTCATACTACGTCACAGATGGTGCGTCCGCGTGTAATCGGATTTCCCATGATTAAACACGGCTTGAAGTTCAAAATCACTTTTAAAGCAAAATTAAAGGGATTTATCATTTTGTTTGCAAAAACGAACATATTTAAATGATAATATATATACATTTTGAGCAATTTGATGAATAGTCAAAAAAATCATGTCAGTGGACCTTTAAAGGGGACCTCAGATGCATTTTTTTAATTTTTATGTTATTTCTGTGTGCTATCTAGACCCTATTCCTTCAATTTAATGCACAAAATAATTCTTAGATAATCAATTATACCCTTTTTAATTCTGCCAGTTTTAACTTTCGTTTTGAACGACCGGTTTCTGATAGAAGTTCTGAAGTCCACGCCCTTCAAAGATCTGTTTACGCCCTGTAACAGCCAGTATCTGTAATGTGTTGTTGTTTTAAAATTAGCTCTTTTTTTATTACTCATTTGACTTACTGTTAGTGCTAGCTTAAGATAACTTACCGAAACCCGTCTGAGCGCGCCGCAGTTTGCTGCTCCTTTTAGCATTAGACCACCCGAATCCGAAGCTAATGTTAGCTTGTTCCTCTTCCGGTTTTCGCCAGCTCCGCTCGGAGACTTTGGGCGTTATCGCTGTTCCAGTCAAGACAACACAAAGTTCACCAAGTGTCTCCCGTAAATTAATCCGTAAGGGGAAGGTCCTCACTGCTGCGAGGCTGCTGCGAGGCTGCAGCAAGGCTGTACAGTTGAAGCTCCGCTCCATGGCGCCAGAAGAGGGTCCCGTCGCAACCGGTCTCTACGCCGGGGGTATGCTCGTTTAATTTTTGCCGGCGGCGCGTTGGGAGAGATCGCAAATACACTAAAAATTGAACTAAAAAACATAAAAATAACAATTATACTTTATTTATAAAGCCATTTAAAAAACCACAGCTGCAACAAAGTGCTGTACACATGAAATTAATAACATATAAACAAAAGATGAGATGAAATCATGAAAAACAACAGTCATGTGTTTAATACAGAAGTGGGTTGAGCCTAACCAGGTGAGGGGCTGGACTCAGGTTTGAGGTGGGTTGTCCTCGCGCCTGTGACGTCACAGGCGCGATTGACTTCCATTTTATTTCAAAAACGAACCGTTTTCATCACAGTAAAATAAATCTACTTAGAGTAAATAAACCACTGGGTGCATTTTTTTGGCACAAGGACTGTTTTTTTATGAAGTAAATACCCAAAGTTTAGTAAAAAAACATTAAAAAGTGAATTTGCATGTGTGGTCCCCTTTAAGTTGTGACAAACTGAATTGATGACTGGTCTTTTCTCAGGATTTATACTGTTCATTGACATACTGGTGCTGGTCATACAATTAGAATACTGTATCATGAAAAGGTTGATTTATTTCATTAATTCCTTTCAAAAAGTGTAACTTGTATAATATATTCATTCATTACACACAGACTGATATATTTCAAATGTTTATTTCTTCTAATGTTGATGATTATAACTGACAACTAATGAAAACCCTAAATTCGATATCTCAGAAAATTAGAATATTACTTAAGACCAATAAAAAAATATATATATATATTTTTAGAAATGTTGACCAACTTAAAAGTATGAACATGAAAAGTATGAGCATTTACAGCATCAATACTTAGTTGTTGCTCTTTTTGCCTGGATTACTGCAGCAATGTGGTGTGGCATGGAGTCCATCAGTCTGTGTCACTGCTCAGGTGTTCTGAGAGCCCAGGTTGCTCTGATAGTGGCCTTCAGCTCTTCTGAATTGTTGGGTCTGATGTATCGCATCTTCTTCACAATACTCCATAGATTTTCTGTGGAGTTACGGTCAGGCGAGTTTGCTGGTCATTTAAGAACAGGGATACCATGGTCCTTAAACCAAGTACTTGTAGCTTTGGCACGGTGTGCAGGTGCCAAGTCCTGTTGGAAAATTTAATCTGCAAGAATAACCTGGGCTCATATGAGCAGTGGCACAGACTGATCGAATCCATGCCACGACGCATTGCTGCAGTAATCCAGACAAAAAGAGCAACAACTACGGTAAGTATTGATGCTGTACATCAAGTGTGCCCAACCAGTCGCTCGCGGGCGACCGGTCGCCCACCAGCTGGTTCCCAGTTGCCCGCGAAGCTCAACCTTGCTCTAACAGCTGACGAGCCGGCTCTCAGCTGTTAACAAGGTGAAATGTCCGCTGCTAAGCTTCATTCTAACTCCGGCAGAAGTGGTGGCCGCTGCTCAGCTTCATTCTAACTCCGGCAGAAGGGGTGGAGGGAGGAATGACTATATGCCAATGCGCACCAACGCTTTCCTCAGCCCTCCCCATCTTGTATGCTCACAGACACAGTCTCGCGATGACTGACGAGACTTTAAGACAGCAGTGAGACCGCTGAAGAGTGAATGTCAGTACGCAGAAAACATGGAAGGAAAACTAGCGAAGAAGCAAACGAAAACTTACTATTTTCACACAGAATGGGAGGAGGATTATTTTTTTGTTTATTCTAATTCAAAGTCTATTTGCCTCATCTGTAATTCGAGCGTTGCCTTGCCCAAAAAGTGCAACTTGGAGCGGCATTTCAAGACGATGCACAAACGTTTTGATGCAGATTTCCCTCCTAAAAGTTCTTTACGGACTCACAAAGTGCGGGAGCTAAAACACAAGCTTGCAGCCCAGCAATCGATCTTCACTCGGCCCAGCACGAAAGGTAAGGCAGCTACAATCGCCTCCTACCGTGTTAGCCGCATCCTGGCTCAACATAAGAAGTCTTTCAGTGATGGAGAAGTTATGAAAGAAGCGTTTATTGAGGCTGCAGATGCACTTTTTCACGATTTTAAAAATAAAAGTGAGATCGTAGCTGCTATTAAAGACATGCAGTTGTCCAGACAAACAGTGACACGACGATGTGAGGGAATGGCTTTTGATGTGGAGGAGCAGCTAAAAAAGAACGTGCAGCAATGTGAGTGTTTCTCTCTTCAGTTTGATGAGTCAACAGACATGGTGGACACAGCACAGCTGTGTGTTTTCATCAGAATGGCCTTTGCAGACATGAGTGCAAAAGAGGAGCTGCTCACCATCTTGCCTTTGAAGGGACACACAAGAGGAGAAGATATTTTTAATGTGTTTATGGAGTTTGTTAATAAAAGCAACTTGCCCCTCTATAAACTAATTTCAATAACAACTGATGGTGCTCCAGCAATGACTGGTCACACCAGTGGATTTGTTGCACTCTGCAAGCAGAATGATGCTTTCCCAGACATTTTGAACTATCACTGCATCATCCACCAACAGGCCCTGTGTGGGAAGATTTTAAACATGAAGGAAGTGATGGATGTTGCCATGAAAACTGTGTGCTCTATAAGGGCCAGGAGTCTGCAGAGGAGGTTGTTCCGGGCTCACTTGGAGGAGGCAGGAGCAGACCACACAGACCTGCTGCTGCACATGGACGTCAGGTGGCTAAGCAGAGGTAAATTTCTGGCCAGATTCATTGAGCTGTTGCCTGAGATCAGGGATTTTCTGAAGCTGTCAGGTCATGGTGGACATTCAAAACTCGAGGACACCCAGTGGCTTTTGGATTTAGCCTTCCTCACAGATCTCACCAGCCTGCTCAATGAACTGAATTTGGAGCTTCAGGGAAAGGACAAAAACATAATTCACATGATCAGTTCTGTGAGCACCTTCAAAAGCAGGCTGCAGCTGCTCACAAGTCGGCTGCAACGCAGGGACCTGCGAAACTTCCCACACATGGAGGCAGAGCTACAGCGCCAAGGGAAAGAGGTCACACAACTGGACAGTGCACACTATTCTAAGCAGGTTCAGAGCATCTCAGCAGAATTTGAGAGACGATTTACTGACTTTTCCTCCATCGAGCCTGTTACCAGCTACATGTGTTATCCTTTTGGAAATGTTGATGTGGATGACATTGTGTCCAAATTGGTGTCCGTGTTTCAGCTGGACAGCTCTGGTGTTGAAAATGAGGTGTTGACTCTGCAAAATGACATTGGGATCAAATCCAGAGCATCACCTGGCGTGAATGGAGAGTTCTGGAGTCTGCTGTCAGAAGAAAAGTATCCTAACATCCGAAGATGTGCTTTGAACTTAACAGCACTTTTTGGATCGACCTACCTGTGTGAGTCTGCTTTTTCACACATGAAAATCATCAAGTCCAAAACCAGATCCACAATGACTGATGATCATCTGGAGACCTGCCTGCGCCTTGCAACCACCTCATACTGCCCTGCCTATGAGACCCTGGCCTCCTCCTCTCAGTGTCAGAAGTCCCACTAAGGTAGAGACACATTTATTTTATACAGCTTGCATAAAAATTGTCTCCTATAGACTTGTCACAATGTGTCTGTATGTTGTTTTTTTATTAAATTTTAGACCAGACTAGTTAGCTAGCTAGTGTTATTTATTTATTTATTTTGCAGTTTGGGTGTGCCCTTCATTTTCTGTACCTAATGTGTGTGTGTGTGTGTGTGTCTTGTCTTATAACCAGGTGGAACTCTGAATGGCCCTTTGAAGCCAGCATTCTGGACCAGTGAGGGACTGCAGCACCTGCAGATGACACACCATCCTGCTGCACAGAGCAGCTGCCTAGTTTTGATATTTAGGTTTTATTGAGGTTTGAAATTGTTGGAGATTTGTAAATCTGCACCTTTGTAACTTTTTGTAAATAGTTCAGTATGTTAATGAGTGAGTTTTATATTGTTCAGTTCAGTTGTTTATTCGTTTCTTTAAAAAATATGGTGTGCTTTTCAAATATTGTGTTCTTTTACTTTGATAAAATACTTTAATTAAATAAAACTAGCAACACATTACGTTCTGTTTTATTTACTTTAAAGAAGTGAGGAGTAGAGAGATGAAAAATTATGTTTTTTGATACTGAGACTGGACGAGTAGCCCTCGGCAAACTGCCAACTTCAAAAGTAGCCCTTGGTTCAAAAAAGGTTGGGCACCCCTGCTGTACATGGTCATTAGGGGTGTAACGATACGCTAAAATCACATTTCGGTTCGGTTCAACTACAAGGAGGGCTCGGTTCGGTTTATTTTCGGTTTATTTTCGGTACAAAAAAAAATAAAGACAAAATAAAGACTTACAAAATGTTTATTTTGAAAATGTGCCAAAAATGTTTGTATTGTATTCTAGTAATAAATAAAAGTGATCCATTTGGATGTATGATATTTTAAATAAACAGCACTCTACAATAAATAAACTATATTAACAATAATAAAAATCTTAATAAATACAATAACAGTCAGAACCAGAACAATAAGCAGCAACAGACTGTTTACAATCTAACTAATCAAGTTTTTGTCCAGTAGCAGCAGTGTGGCTGTATTTGTCCTCATTACTCACAACCAGAGTTCAGTTCAGTCATCACACACTTCTTAGCTGCAGCAGGTGATCTCTGGTGTATTTCCCTGAAGTGGAAGAGATATGCTACCTCTGTAACTGGAAATACTGGAAATAAAACAGAGGTAAAAAAAAAATAAGTTAATAAGATTATGATTTTAAATAATAATTATAATAAAAGAACAATACCTTATTGGAATCCCTGGCAAAAATCTTCAGAAGCTTCAATATATTCAAAACAGTGCAGCAAGGATTTTATTGAGAGTTTGTAAATTAGAACATATTACACCCATTCTCCATAACCTCCATTGGCTTCCTGTCACCTACAGAATTCAGTACAAAACTGCTCTCATTACACATCAATGCTTGCACGGAACTTCACCTGACTATCTAAAGGACATTCTTGCACCATATTCATCCACCCGGTCTCTGCGATCACAGAACAGTAATCTACTTCACATTCCACGAACCAAATTAAGGACCATGGGAGACCGGGCATTCTGTGTGGCTGCCTATGGAACTCCCTCCCTGACTACCTGAGAGCTCCACAGTCACTGGTTGACTTTAAAAGCGGTTTAAAGACTTTTCTTTTTAAGCAAGCCTATTCTGCCTCCACATGATTTTATCTTTGATCTTGGTTGATAGTATTATTGATTTTACTTGATTTTATCACTTGTTTTAATTATTTATTTATTTTTTAAGCAGGCCTATTCTGCCTCCACATGATTCTGTCTTTAATCTTAGTTGATATCATTATTGATTTTATCACTTGTTTTATTGTTGTAGCACTTTGAGATTTTTATTAATGAAAAGTGCGGTATAAATTGAATTTATTATTACCTCTTGAACGGTTGAATCTCAGGGCAGGGCTTAAATCAGCTCCAGGACTTGTTCACAATCAGTTTGAGTTTTTTCATAAAGAGCTGAACTTTTTGACTGAAGTGTTGACGTGATGGATGTCTCATAGCAAGGATCAACTGCGCATAAAAAACATTCAGACTAGATTCAGATCTTTAAAAACTCATACAGTTTGTGTTATTGCTCTGGACCGCTCTGATTACCTGATAAAAGTTGTTTAAATGCAGCTGCTTTTAGCGGTGTTTCTGCAACAGCTGATGTTTCTGTTCACATTCCGATGACGTAGTTTCCAGCGCGCGCAGAGAGCTGCGTCACTCACGCAGCTGCTGCAGAGTCTTCATGAATGTCCACACAAGCTGCGTGTGCGCTCGTCTTTTAACAAGAAAGCCATAACGTTCACAAACAGGAGACCAGAGCGAGCAGCTAATGGCTAATAATGCTGCGCGTGCGTCGCGATAATAGCTCCGTGCTGAAACGCGCCCAGGAAATTTTGTTCCGCGGCGCATATATTAACGTTCAATGAGTGAAAAAAATAACCGAAACGGTACGCAGGTGGACCGAACCGAACGTGCTGTACCGAAACGGTTCGGTAAATCCATTACAACCGTTACATGCCTAATGGCCATACTTTTCATGCTCATAGTTTTCATGTTCATACTTTTCATGTTCATACTTTTTAGTTGGCCAACATTTCTAAAAATCCTATTTTTTCCCCAGTGGTCTTAAGTAATATCCCAATTTTCTGAGATACTGAATTTAGGGTTTTCATTAGTTATAACCATCAACATTAAAAGAAATAAACACTTGAACTATATCAGTCTGTGTGTAATGAATTAATATAATATACAAGTTTCACTGTTTGAATGGATTTACTGAAATAAAACTATTAGAAAAGGACATTAAATAATAAAGTCAAACTGTTATAAAGCATTTGATTCTGATAATCTCTTTCATTCTTTTTAGGATGAGCCAGAGCTGATGGAGATGTTGCAGTGGCCCTTGTTACCATCACCAGTGACCATGACACAAATCCAGTTCACTGCGAGCATGAACTTTGTTACCAGCCTGTGAAAGTTGGAATGTTCATTGAAAGTGACATCATTGTCAGCTGTCCCAGATGTGTGGATGCCTTCCTGCTGTTTGGGCTCACCTCAGGTATCTCAAAGCACTTACAAACACTTTTGAATGTGTTCAGAAGATTTTACCTGGTCTAGAAGATGGTAAACTGTCGGCCTGGTTACAAACTCTCAAGAATGACTTGATGAAGAGTTGTATTTAATGCATCTCCCCTGGAGTTCAAAACTTGTTTGTTTTTTTGTTTCAAAATGATTCTTTAAAGGGGACCACACATTCAAAATTCACTTTTTAATGTTTTTTTACTCAACTTTGGGTATTTACTTCATAAAAAAACAGTCCAAAGGCCAAAAAAATGCACCCAGTGGTTTATTTACTCTAAGTAGATTTATTTAATTGTGATAAGATAGGTTTCGGTTTGAAATCATCGCGCCTGTGACGTCACAGGCGCGAGGACAACCCACACCAACCTGAGTCCAGCCCCGTCACCTAGCAACCCCTGGTTAGGCTCAACCCACTCCAGTTTAAAAGAGTTGACGGTTGTTTTTCCTGATTTCATGGCTAAAAATGTCACAGAGTCTAGCCAGCTAACTCTCTGACCCTCCTGGCCCAGATTATGGATTTAAAATTGATAGTTTTCAGATGGGAACAGATGCGCATGTTTCTGTGTGTGTGTGTTGGTTTATGTGTCATTAGCAGGACCGCAACCATTTACAATCCCGTGTGTGCGCGTGTTTGTGTGTCCTCACATACAGGTTCAGCCAAGATCACTTGAGCTCCTATTTAATTCCATCAGAGCGTCAGGTAGTGTTGATAAAAAGAAAGCCCGCTGTGAGTGTGTGTGTGTATGTGTGTGTGTCGGCCCGCACGTGCTCCTCGGAGGGACTCAGATAAAAAAGCCCCCGCTGTGCGTGCGTGTGTGTGTGTGTGTGTGTGTGTGCTTTGCTCCCTCCAAGCTGCGCGCACAGGGAGAAGGAGGGAGAGTCAGAGGGAGAAACGTGCAATAACGTGAACTAAGTAACTTCCTCGTCTGCCTTTGGAGGGCGGAGTTAATGTGAGCAGATCTTTGAAGGGCGTGCCACAAGACCTCCTCATCATAAACCGGTCGTTCAAAACGAAAGTTAAAAATGGCAGAATTAAAAAGGGTATAATTGATTATCTAAGAATTATTTTGTGTATTAAATTGAATAAACACTGTCTGGTAACTGCAAAGACATACCATAAAAATTTAAAAAAGCTATATGTGGTCCCCTTTAAAGTCCATGACCCACCATGTTTTCAAATTGCATTGCCATTAATATTTATTAGTTTATTTAAAAATAATACAGGAGCGTTTATTTATATTGTAGAGAAATAATGCAA
>JBBPBX010047403.1:0-11526 GCA_038048925.1 Garcialebias charrua | reverse complement strand
TATATATATTTATATATTTATATATATATATATATTTATATATTTATATATTTAAAGGCTTTATAAATCCTTCCCACACTCTTGCAATGTTCTAAACTCTTAAATCTACATCATTTTAATAACATACGTATATGTACTGTACAGTACTGCAACATTTTACTCTCCAGCTCTGCAGAACGGCTGCTTGGCTACCGTGGGACTCGGTTTCGGTTCTGCAGACCTACCCTGCAGCAACGAAGCCCTCCACCCTGTTCTTTGTCCTGGGTCTTCCCCGGTGTCTCCTCCCAGTCAGACATGCCTGAAGCACCTCCCCATGGAGGTGTCCAGGGAGCATCCTTACCAGATGCCTGAACCACCTCATCTGGCTCTTCTTGATGTGGAGGAGCAGCGGTTCTACTCCGAGTCCCTCCTGGTTAACTGGACTGATACTGATGATTTCTATTTAAATTGTCACCACATATTAGATGTACCTCCGCCCATTCTCCCTCCCACATTTTGTCAGATTGTTTTTGCCACCTCTGCCTCCCATTTTTGTTTTGTCTGAATGGCCTCATTAACATTCATTGACAGAAACACTCCATACAACTTTGTTATCAATTTCTTATTCTTTCACCATTTTGGACGTGAGTTAGGACGTTGTCTTTCGGTGTGGGGTTGAATAGAAAGTCCTTTTTTAATTTAAAAATGAAAAGTTGCAGCTATAATTATTCTAGCTTTAAATGTCAGTTATTGATTTAGAACAGGGGTGCCCAAACTTTTCCCTTAAGAGGGTCAAATTTAAAATCTATCAAAGGGCTGCGGGCCAAATGAAAACATAATTCATGAAATGCAAATCCATCTGTAATTAAAGTCCATTTATTTATTACACAGTCATTTAACATTTGATTCTGAATAAAGAACATTACAGAACACAAAATATAACAAATAAGTCATATATAAGAAATTTAAACAAATGTAGACATTTTGGCATTTCAGTATGTATATGTAGGGCAAAATGTAAAAAAAAAAGCATGTCCAACAGCGACAATAATTTAAACATAAAGAAACAGTCCCATATATACTGTAGTCAATGGGCCAACTTTTCCATCTAACATTAAAGTCAACCTGTACCCTGTATACATAGTTTAATTCCACCGCATGTACCACATGACAAAGAACCTTGAATCCTTGAATCGATGGGTGGAATGACTGAGTGAAAACACACAGATTCTTCAAAATAAAATTTAATATAGTAACGAGGATAGCTTGGCGGGCTAACCCAAATGGTTTGGCGGGCCAATTTTGGCCCACGGGCCCCACGTTGGGCACCCCTGATTTAAAAACACCACTTTGAATGGGGTTCTTCTGATACGAACAAATGTTCTGTTGCTTAATTTGTTATGAACTAGAGCTTTTTGTGAGAAAACGTTCTCTTTATCTCTGTCACCCTCATGCCTCATGTGTCTGGAGGACAGACATATTTAGTGTTTGCTTGGTTCTGATGTAAAACAGAATTCAAACTGCACCATACATCCACAGCAATCAGTGCTGACGTGGAGAAGTTTCAGACGATCGACGGTTGCATTTGAAGAGGTTTTTTAGTTGGAACAGAAAAGACAGGTTTTAGTGAAACAGACTAAAAATGGAAGTTAGAGGCCATTTTATTTCTTTCTTCACTACGTAAATCAGTTGCAGTCATGAGACGGAGCTCCAGACACAGGAAATAGCAGCTTTGCCCCGAGGTCAGGCGGCTTCTGAGCCTTGATTGGATCCTTTGTCAGACGACTTCTCAAACACAATGAGGCACCAAGGACAGAGCTACACAGATAATTACTTTAAAATATGCATAAAACATAGCAGAACGAAGAAGTAATAAAGATTTATAGAAAACTAGATTTGACATGGCTGAATCGACTGAATAACGAGGATTTATTGAGCCATCTGTTTCACCAGAACATCAGAACATCTAGATCAGGCAACGCGCCCACAGATCAACAAGTCCTGTAAACAAATTACATTTATGAGGCGTTAGCATTGATATAACGTATATTTGTTCCTCGTTTTCATCAATAAACATTTGTACAACAGTAACGACAAACATGCATCTTCATCTGTCACAGCAAAATTCAAGTTTTATTCAGCGTATTAAAACGATTCCTTCCTGTATACCGTATTTTCCGGTGTATAGGTCGCACATTTTTATGGTTTTTTTCAAGGCCTGCGACCTATACACCGGTGCGACCTATATATGGCTTGTTATCACTTTCGGTGAAACAATTTTTTAAATCCAGCTCATTTCACAATTACGTTCATTTATTAAGGAAAAGTTCAGCTCAGACACATATTTGCTATAATTTTTATCAAACAAATAATTGTTTTTAAGTGTTAATCTTCTTAAAAGCCTTGCTGTGCGCTCCTGTGGCAGACATTTGCAGCAGAGCTAAACGTAGGTGCGACCTATACACCAGTGCGACCTATCTAGGGATTTTTCCAATCTATTGGTGATAATTGGACAATGCGACCTATACACAGGTGCGACCTATACACCAGAAAATACTGTATGCATTATTTTTATGAAGCTGAAGTTTCATAAAACAATGCTGGAACAAAAATGAGTTGTAATCCCAGGAAAACACTTGGCAAAATGAATTATTATTACGCTGCCGTCTTCAGTCAGTTGTGATGATTATTAACGTCCCTTGGGTCTTCTGAGCTCCGTTTGAACTTACCGAGGCTCCAAATATTTAATTACCCCAGGAGGAGAAGAATTATGACTTTGTTTCAGGTAGCAAGCCGAGAATGGGTATTATTCAAACAAATAAACATGCTATTTAAATGTGCCGTCACTTTCATTATTGAGTTCCAGCCGCGGGAGAATAAAAGACACTGTTGAGCTAGAAGGGATGACAACCCTTCATAAGCTTGTTGTGGCATCAACAGCAGTTTGGATTGTTTTGTCTGATTTGCCCTGAATCCCTCGTGCACGCCGGGTTGCAAAAACAAGCACCCTCCTTCGTGCCTTACAACCTGGAATTTAAATGGCTTTTTAAATTTGATTATAAGTAGTAGACCTACTCAAAATACTCCAAATCAAAGGAAATAAAAAGGGTGAAATGTTATGAATAATTCTAAAACCGAAATAAAAACTCCAGTCCAGAGCACAAGGACATTCAAAGATAAAGTGGTGCGCTGGTGTCCCTCAATGATGAGGGATTTGAATAGTGAAGGTTTTTAGTTTTCGAGATTAATAATTTATCTGGACTAGCATTAAACAGAGAATTCAAGTAAACCTTTATGTTTTTGATGCAAGATGTTCAAATAGGTAGGAGTTTGCTGTGAATAGAAATAGTTTTGTTTTTTGGCTTGTATGAGAAAGAACAGAGTGACAGATCCTGTTGAGTGGAGGGAGCAGTTTTATCCATCACAAGGGACATGGGCGGAGCCAGGGGGTGGCCAGTGGTGGTCTTGGACATCATAGATTAATCTATGACCACCCTAAAGGCCACCCCAATCATTTAGGACACTACACTTTTAAATAATATAAAAACTAGAAAGCACAGTTTATTCAAAATATAGGTGACCAATTTAGTACTGCACTGTATTTTCTGGTGTATAGGTCACACCGGTGTATAGGTCGCACCATCCAATTATTACCAATAGATTGGCAAAATCCCTAGATAGGTCGCACCTACGTTTAGCTCTGCTGCAAATGTCTCTTCCACAGGAGCGCACAGCAAAGCTTTTAAGAAGATTAACACTTAAAAACAATTATTTGTTTGATAAAAATTATAGCAAATATGTGTCTGAGCTGAACTTTTCCTTAATAAATGAACATAATTGTGAAATGAGCTGGATTAAAAAAATTGTTTCGCCGAAAGTGATAACAAGCCATGTATAGGTCGCACCTGTGTATAGGTCGCAGGCCTTTAAAAAAACATAAAAAGGTGTGACCTATACACCGGAAAATAGGGTATGTATATTTCTTCTTCTTTTTCTTTCGGCGTTTCCCTCTTCAGGGGTCACCACAGCGAGTCATCCTCCTCCATCTCACTCTGTCCTCACTCCAACTACCTTCATGTCCTCTCTAACTGCATCCATACTGTATATATATTTATCAAACACAAATTTAGTGATGTAAGGTTAATCCTAGCAACTACAACTGAGGTCCTGAAATACCTACTGATGATTTCATCCATCCGTCCGTCCGTCCGTCCGTCTATACAATATACAAAAATGGATGGATTATGCCACAACAGCAAACCTGTCCAACAAGGTCAAGCAACCAAGAGGCCAGCAATAACCATGATGGGGCTGGACAGCTCGAGGACACTGAACCACAATAAGCTGCACATATCTGGGATTTATGGAGGAGTGGCCAGGAAATTACATTCTTTATTTAAAAAAAATGTAGGTGGATTGTTTTGAATAAACTTAAAGCCATACTGCAAACCTCCCAAAAATGTGGAAGAAACTGCTGTTAGGTTAATTTTAAACTTTTTGTTCATCAAGGTCACAAATCTATCATCAGTCAGTTTCAGTGAAGCATAGTGGTGTCAGCATCATGCTGTGGAGATGTTTTTTTTTTATCTTCAAGGACTAGGAAACTAACAAGAGTTAAAGGAAATACATATTTTAGATTTTGAGCACATTGTGACTATAACAATGGAAGGTATGAACATATGTCATGCTTCGTCAACATGCATATGTCATGCTTAAACAAACGTTTAGTGGTTAAGATGAGCTAAAAGTCAGAGTTTTCCTGGTTACATCATGACAGAACCTGAACTCATCACCTGCTGCTCCAGAGCAGGTGATGAGTTCATGTTCAGGTTAAACTGTCGGTAAGAAACTCTGTCTCTTTACTGATTATTTTCTTAATGAGACCCCAAAACCAAAAATCAGACTGGAGCACATATCTTCAGGTATACCGGTTGTTTTTAAACCAATTATCAAAATAAATAAATACATAAAATTAAAATAAATTTCCCCCATCATCTTAAAGTCCCACATTAAATGTAAATAAGTTCAATATTACTATTAAACTAAGTAAATGTAGTTATCTAAAAATGACAAACTATACAAATTTGAGTTAAAGTAACAGAAATAAATGTAGTTTGTTTCTCTCCACCTCTGCTAATGTTATTGAAGGGAATCAAACAAAGCGTGAATAAAAAGTCACGCACGCACCGGGAGAACGTGAAAGTCCAGACCGATGGGATCCAGATAAGATTCAGATCAGGAATCTTTGGTGGTGAGGTAAGAAGTGATAACCAGCATTAAGAAAAGTTATTCAGCAGCCAGTCATATTTACTGGACCGTTTAAAGAACCGTTTAAAGATAAATACATTCATATAAAGGGTTCCTTAGTCATTCAATCGTTATTTATACAGGCTAGTCTCACTGAGTCACGAGGACACATTTACAAGAGAGACCTGATTTATACAGAACATGTAAAGTACAGACAACAATAATAATTAACAATAATAACAATAAACTACAGTAAAAATGCAGTTAAAATAAAAGTAGTGTATGAAACAATAAATCCGGTTGTCATAAAACAAGGTAAAATACTAAAAACAAGAACATATTTGCTTTGATGTTTCTATAGACCTTATTAAATACTTACAATCCCTTAAAGAAATCAAAGTGGACAACTTCAGGTCTTGTTGCAAGATGTTCCAGGAGCAGAGTAGGAAAAGGCCTTTTTGCCAAGTTCAGTCCACACTGAGGAAACGCTGCAGGTAATGATGTCCTGAGAGCGCACGCTGTAACTGCACTGACGACGTGACATGTGGGAGGAGCTATAAGAAGGTAGCTGACCAAGGAGGGATTTATAGATGAAGATGAACCAGTGGGAGAGCCTACGTGAGCATAAAGCTAGATTTATAGTCGACGTGTCGAGCAACGCGTGAGGGTGCGCGCGCCAAAAGTGACGCAATATCGCAGTCCCCGCCCCTGCGCGTTGGCCCCGCACGTGGGATTAGCGCGTGTCGTGCACCTCTGAATTTTTGAAACTCCGCAAGCCTATGCGCGCGCCGTGGGCGCTACGATTTGATTGACAGGTCCCCACCGACAGCCTTCACCCTCTTCACGCCGGAGCCTGCAGCTGTTTGCGCCGCTGTGGTCGTGGAGACGGCGTCGCGACGCATGGAGGAATGTTTTGTGACACAAATGTATTAAATTCTCCTTCATTCCTGATCTGGAGTCGGACTTTTCTTTTGTTTTTTCGCCAAAAGTCACGTGATCGCTTTCTCCTCCGCTGACTCCATGCATTAAAACCGCAAATAAAGACAACAGTTCAGCACGCGAGCGGAAAGCTATTTGTTTTTGTTGTGTGACGTCAAACAGTTCTTCTTCTACGGTAGATTTCTTCTTCTACACCTTTCTTGCAACATATGCACAGGTTTTAGAGGGTACTGCCTCCTGCTGGTCCGTAAAAGAACAGCACTTTGCCATGCGCCGCCGTGCGTCAACCATAAACACAGAGGCGACACTGTGAACGCATTTCGCCGCACGGCTGAGTGCATGCGCGTGCGCTCCAGCCTGCGGACCAAAGCGCAAGTCTAACTCAGCCTTAATGATGACCAGGAGTACGGAGTGCAGTGATGGGTATGGTAGTTACAACTAGTTATGAATCTTAGAGAGCCATGATACACAACATCCAACATCTGCAAGCAGCTGGCAGGGGTATTCATAATGTCACTATATCAATGGAGGGAAGAAATTTAACTGAAATTCTTGGGTCAAAATGCCAGAATACCCCTGCCAGGATTTTTGAAGTATGTCTATTCTATTCTATTCTATTCTATTCTATGCTATTCTATGCTATTCTATGCTATGCTATTCTATTCTATCCATTCTATTTTATTCCATTCTATTCTATTCTATTCTATTCTATTCTATTTTATTCTATTCTATTCTCTTCCATTCTATTCTATTCTATTCTATTCTATGCGATTATATTCTATTTTAACTTTAAGCTGGGCCGGGCACCACGAGTGAGCCGAGCACCGTGTACGCCGCCTGGAGCGCCGTAGGAGAGCCGGAGGACCGCGGCCTGGAGTTCGAGCTGGGCTGGGAGCCGTGAGAGAGCCGGGGCCAGGCACCGCGAGTGGGCCGAACGTGAACGCCGCCTGAGAGTCGTGGGAGAACCGGAGGACCGCGGCCTGGAGTTCGAGCTGGGCTGGGAGCCGTGAGAGAGCCGGGGCCAGGCACCGCGAGTGGGCCGAACGTGAACGCCGCCTGAGAGTCGTGGGAGAACCGGAGGACCGCGGCCTGGAGTTTCGAGCTGGACGGATCGCCGTGGGAGAGCCGGGGGACCGCCGCTTGGGGCTGAGCGGGCTTCGGAGCTGGGCCTGGAGCTACGTGCTGTGCTAACTAGGCTGCATCGGTTCTGGTGGGGGTCGGAGCTGGGCCTGGAGCCACTGGAGCTGAGTGCGGTGCTGGCTGGACTGCGTCTGATCTAGTGAGTGGACCTCTTCGGATGGTGGATCTGATTGCTGCAGGCTGCTGAAACTGTGAGTTCTAAACTAATAACTGCTAATCTGGGTGCTGCACTGCTGGGCCACACCAATCATCTTTAGGCCTGTGAGCCTCGTGGAATGGCCACGTGGTTCAGTGAATAAACCAAAGTCCTGCTACCAATAGGTCACAAACTCTGTAAGTATGACAAGAGGTAAAGGACTAAAGTCACCAGTCTCTGTAAATATGAAAAATAGAGGACAAAAGTCACCAGACTCGGAGAGAAACAACTCAGAAATGCAAGAATTTAAAGAATCACTCAACTTTATGAGTGGACAAATAGAAAGTTTAACAGCAAAGATGGTTTCCCAGGACAGTCTGGTTAAAGAAATAAGAGAACTGAAAGAACTGGTAACTAACAAAGACAAGATAATTGCTGATTTAGAACAAAAAATAGAGGATTTAGAACAATTTACAAAGCAAGACAACGTGGTCATCTCAGGACTTGATGTTCATTCACATGAATCTCAGGAAGAACAAGAGACTCTGGATGAACTTGTAGTTAATTTCTTACAGGAAAAGAACATTAACATAAGCCATGAGGACATTTCATTCTGTCACACCCTGCCCAGTAATTCATCAAGATTCAAACCGTCAGTGGTCGTTAAGTTCATTGGCAGGAATACTAAAAACTATGTTATGCAAAAGAGAACAAATCTGAAGGGATCAGACGTTTACATAAATGAACATCTTACCAAAAAAAATGGAAAAATTGCAAAAGAAGCAAGGTGGTTAAAAAACAAAGAAAAAAAAAGCATCAACATGGACTAGAAATGGATACGTCTTTATCAAAGCAAAGGAAGGGTCTCGGCCTAAAATGATAAAAGAGCTGACGGATCTGGATGAATTCAAGAGATGAAAAATTACAAATCAATGAAACAACTCACAATCAAAATGGATAAAATATACGGTGAAATGAACAAATACATTAGAACATGACAACATACGAAGACTCAGAACCTAAAATATATAATGTTGAAAATGTGATTGATGCAAATTTTTTTCCTGTAATAAATGATAGCGAATATTATAATGAAGAGCAGTTTAATGACATCAATATATCAAATGGAGTTCTCTCCATTATTCACTTTAATAGCAGAAGTATAAATGCAAACATATCCAAAATAACAGATTACTTAAAACAATTAAATAGAACTTTTACGATAATAGCGTTGTCAGAGACATGGCTTAATGATGATAACACTAGTAATATTCACATCGAGGGGTATGATTTATATCATATGAACAGAAATAATAAAAGAGGTGGTGGTGTCGCACTATTTGTCAATAATGAAATAAAATGTAAATTAAATAATGAAATGTCAATAATAGTTGATAATATTATGGAAATGATAACAATAGAAATTATAAACAAAAACGATAAAAACATAATAATAAGTTGTGTATATAGATCACCAGGAGCAAATATAGAAATATTCACGGATAAAATCTTGGAACTAATGGAGAAAAGTTTTAATAAAAATATTTTCTTGTGTGGAGACTTTAACATTGATATGGGAAATAAAACAGATTCAAATAACATAAGCACATTTATAAACTCAATGTACAGTTTAAATATGTATCCATTGATATCAAAGCCAACAAGAATTACAACTCATAGTGCCACAATAATTGATAATATTTTCACAAATATAACAAATAGGGATGTGATTGGTGGTATCTTAACGACCGACTTGAGTGATCATTTACCAGTTTTCACAATCTTTAAAAATGATCAAAAAATCACAAAAGCAGACACAACGAAGAAAAAAATCATAAACACATCAAAAAAAGTTTTGGAAAAATTGAAAGAGGATCTGGATAAACAAGACTGGAATGATGTGTATGTTGATGATGCGAACAGGGCATATGATGAGTTTATGAATATCTTGGAAACCCTGTATGAAAAGAATTGTGTGCAAACAAATTACACAAAGAGAAATACGAATGATCAACCATGGATGACAAAAGGGTTAAGAAATGCATGTAAAAAAAAGAATTATTTGTATTCATGTTTCTTGAAATTGCGAAGTCAGAGCGCAGAAGAAAAATATAAAAAGTATAAAAATAAATTAGTAGGGATTATAAGGAAACATAAGAAAGAATATTATAGTAAATTATTAGATAAAACTAATGGTGATATGAAAGCAACATGGCGAGTAATGAATGGTGTACTGAAGAATCATAAAGCAAAAACTGGTATTTCAAAATATTTTGTAAAAGACAACGATGAAGTTCATGATGAAAATGAAATTGTAAATGGATTTAATCAATATTTCGTGAATGTTGGATCAAGCCTTGCAGCTAAGATACCAAAAGTAGATAAAAATATGATCCACTCAATTACAGGTTGTGCAAATAGTATTTTCCTAAATGGAACTAACAAAGAGGAAATAATGAATGTAGTAAAACATCTTACAGACAAGAGATCGAAAGACTGGGTGGACATGGATATGATGTTTGTAAAGGACATAATGAGCCATGTTATTGAGCCGTTCACATACATATGTAACTTATCATTTTCAACAGGAATTTTTCCAGATAATATGAAAGTAGCTAAGGTCGTTCCTCTTTTTAAAAATGGTGATAAATGTGTATTCAACAATTATAGACCTATATCCTTGTTACCACAGTTTTCAAAAATTCTTGAAAAACTATTTGTAAACAGACTAGACCAATTTATAGATAAACAAAATATTCTAAGCAGCAGTCAGTATGGGTTTAGATCAAAAAACTCTACATCAATGGCTCTCATGGAATTAATGGAACAAATAACTACTGCTGTCGATCAAAAACAACACTGTATCAGTATCTTTGTTGATTTAAAAAAAGCATTCGATACTATTGATCACACAATTCTCCTTGAAAAACTGAACAAATATGGTATTAGAGGACCAGCATTACAGTGGGTATCTAGCTACTTAAAAAATAGCTACTTAATATAAAATAAAAATATAAAATAGCTACTTAGCTACTTATATAGCTACTTAAAAAATAGGAAACAATTTGTACAAATAAATGATGTAAGATCTGACCTCTGTAATATCACATGTGGAGTTCCCCAAGGCTCTGTACTTGGACCAAAGCTTTTTATTTTATATGTGAATGACTTGGTAAATGTGTCAGGACTCCTTAAATGTGTACTTTTCGCAGATGATACCACTTTTTTCTGTTCAGGTGAAGATATAGAACAAATGTTAGAATTGATAAAGACAGAATTTGTAAAGATACAAACTTGGTTTAAAATAAATAAATTATCATTAAATCTAGAGAAAACTAATTACATGATATTCGGTAATAGAAAGAAAACTGTTGATGTTCCACTCAAAATTGAGGATGTTGAGATTTGTAGAGTGAGTGAGGTGAAGTTTTTGGGTGTTATCATTGATGACAAACTGACATGGAAACAACACATAAATTCTGTAAGAATAAAAATAGCTAAATCGATAGCAGTACTGTACAAAGTCAGAGACCTATTGAATGATAAGGCTCTGTATTTGTTGTATAACACAATCATTGTTCCACACTTAATCTATTGTATTGATGTTTGGGGGAATGCGTGTAAAACAATCACAAAGCCTATTTTTGTATTACAGAAAAGAGCTGTAAGAATTATCACTAGAAAGCATTACCGTCATCCATCAAGTACATTATTTTATCAACTAAAATTACTGAAGTTCCATGATTTGGTAGACTATAATATCTTATCAGTTATGTATAGAGCTCAAAATAATGCATTACCTTTAAATATCCAAATGCACTTTGTTAAAAGACAAAGTTGTTATAATCTTAAGGGAACAGAGTTGTTTGTAAAACCACAATTCAGAACCAGTTTGAAGGGACGTTCTACCTCAATCCAGGGAATTAGATTATGGAATGGCTTGGAGAATGTAGTTAAAAATGCCAAGTCAATGTTTACATTTAAAAAAATGATCAAAACAAATATGTTAAAAAAATATATGTGAAATAACGTAATGTGTATTGCATTAG
This sequence comes from Garcialebias charrua, assembly GCA_038048925.1. Taxonomy (NCBI): domain Eukaryota; kingdom Metazoa; phylum Chordata; class Actinopteri; order Cyprinodontiformes; family Rivulidae; genus Garcialebias; species Garcialebias charrua. The sequence goes on along the minus strand of JBBPBX010047403.1, from coordinate 36 downwards.
TTAGAAAATTAGAAAGTGTTAGTCATTTTGTACTGT
>JBBPBX010047402.1:0-20257 GCA_038048925.1 Garcialebias charrua | reverse complement strand
CTCCTTCCTTTTCCCACTCCAAAAAGGTGTTGAATCATGTTATATAGTGCGTTTAAAATGGGGGGATGAGGCGGCGACTGGCACAGACCCACCACCTCCCCAGAGAGCAGGCAGTGCCTGTACCCCCCCCACCACCACCCTTGTTCAGAACCCTAAATGTCTACATGCTACATATGATAGTGGGCACAGGTCACAGAAGTGAGAATGATTGCGCATCCCACCACCTATATGCCATCGTGTGCACACTCCAGACCCTATATATGCATGTGTCGTGAGAATGTTATACGTGAGTGTCTAGGTTGTATAATAAAATTGGGGCCCATGTCTCCACAAACCATCGAGATGAAATCTAAAAAAGCTAAGTCTGGTCCTCTGGACATTTGAAAAAAACTAAACAAAACAAAGAAAAAAAAACTATAGAAACGTTTCGTCTTTCGTCCGAAAGACTTCCTCAGTCTGAGATGTTGTATTCAGCTCAGTCTTATAAATAGCACCCTCTCACAGTGGATCAACCAGTTTGCTGATGACAGCCGAATGTCCAGAGGACCAGACTTAGCTTTTTTAGATTTTTCTACATGGATTATTGAACATGCATCAGGGCATCGAGATGAAAGATTCTCCCCGCAGCTCAGTACTGCACCTGAACCCCAAGGCCCTGTCTGAGTGGTGGTGTGATAGAGTGGGCGAAGGAAGATGTCGGGATGGGGAGGGAAAACTGAGGTGGCAATGCCCCCCCCCCCCAGGGGGCCAGCTCCCCCACTGACCGTAATAGGCACTCCCATTCTCCGAGATCTACCAGGGGAGGGAGGCTACAATACAGACACCTAGGAGCAGGTGGCAGCCGCACTACCAGGGACCAAGGCCATGGACCGACAGGAATTCCTCCCCGACCCAGTGACACTGTTCTGATTCTGTTTTCTTGCACCTCTGTTGTCTGTGTCATTCATTCACAGCTGATCCTCATTCTAAACATCCTAAGTGCTCCTCATTGTGTCTCGTTAATGTCACTATTTAGACTGTGTGTTTTTATTCCTTTGGCATCCGGGCTTTATCCTTCCATGGTTTGTGATCTGTTCTGCTCCTGCTCAAGTAAGTGTTTTGCTACCTTGATAGTGTTTTGTTAAATACATAATTATTTTTTCATTCGCGAGTCATCTTGTTTTCTTGCACGTGGATTCAAACCTAAAACGGCAGATCATGATAGAAAGCCCAGATCAAAGAGAACCCAGCAGGAAAATAGACATTTTTAAATGGCTCGCCCATGAGGCAGACAAAACTACCCAGCGGGACAAGGAGAAGCGGGAGCGGATGGCGGAGCCTGTCGTTCGGTAGGGGGGTCCGGACCAAACCCGTCCAGAAACAAGGTGACCGGAGCTCGGAGGTAGAGATCCTGCCATCACCTCTTCTAGGGGAGGAAGAGGAAAAGAGATCTCAGCTCCGGGGAAGCCGTCTGGCTTTCAAGCCAGCTTCTTCCTCCACTCTGCCGGCCTAATTGCTTGTTGCACCTGCTATGGTCGGATGATGACGCTGAGCTGGAGGATGAACTCTGGTGCGTTCCAATCCTTAGCTTGTGCCGCCACTGAAACAGGAACAGGAACAAGTAGCAAAGATGTGTCGGAACCACCGACTCCCAGCTTCATCCCTCTCCACTTCGCCTTGCCGTTGCATCCCGTAGCTCATCTCCTCCTCGCTCGTCACTTGGCTGCCCTAAGCAATCGTCAGAGAGGGGAAGGGCAAACCGTTGCTCCTCCCCGAGCCTAACGCAAGAAGGGAAGAACCTCGCCACCAGAGGAACAGCCCAGCTCTCCTTCTCTGGAGAAGCGAGGGGGTGAGTCGCTGGATGATTCACTGGAGGAGCTGGAACGTTGGCAGGCAGCTCTAATGGCGAAGTATTTGGGTCTGCCCAACCGCGAGGAGGTCCAGGCGGACTCTTCTCACTCCTGTCCACCTGAAGATGTCGCCGCAGCTCCACCACCTGTGGAAACTCTGACTACTCCACCTGCTGCAGCTCTATCTTCTCGCCGTCGCAGAAAGACAGGTTGATGTAGGACCCAAGCCCTCTCTTTGCTGGCTTCGGCTCTTCTCGACTTGACGCCTGCAGAGACTGACTCAGCACCTGCGGAGACCGACTCAGCGCCTGTGAAGACTGACTCAGCACCTGCGAAGACTGACTCGGCACCTGCGGAGACCGACTCAGCGCCTACAGAAACGACTAGGCGCCGGCTACAGAGACCGACTCGACGACGGCTGCAGAGACCGACTCGACGGCTGCAGAGACCAACTTGACGGCTGTAGAGACCGACTCAACAGCGGCTGCAGAGACCGACTTGACGGCTGCAGATACTGACTCGACGCCGGCTACAGAGACCGACTTGATGTCGGTTGCAGAGACCGACTTGACGCCGGCTACAGAGACCGACTTGACGTCGCCTACAGAGACTGACTTGACGCCGCTTGCAGGGGCCGACTTGACGCCGCCTGCAGAGGCCGACTTAACGCTACCTGCAGAGCCTAATGCCTAGTACCCACTGCCCCCTTTGTCGAGCGGCCGAAGCGGCCGGTTTACATTCAAAGTCTATGGAGGAGATGCGTGGAGTCACGGCAAACAAGGAAGCGGCGCGATTCAAGTGATCGAAGCGGCGCGGGGGCAGCCTGCACACGCACGCGCGCGTCGCCGTCGAGCCGCCGACGTCCCAAATGTTGATCTCTGGCGGCTCGACGCATCCGGCAAACAGTCGGGAGAGCCTCGCTATCTGATTACACAACCACAACGGGACTTTTTTCGGACTTTTTAAACTCACCGGATCGAGCCTCCAGGAATTGGAACCAAACTCCGGTAAGAAACGTGGCATTTTTACAGTTGCTGCTGACAGGCTGCTGTCCTCTCCAGTGTAGATCACCCCAAACATAAAAAAAAGTTTTAATCTCATCGAAGACCGTCGGAGGTGCAGTTAAAACAACAACTGAACCCGGAAAACAAGCCAGAGACCCCTCCCTCTGCTACCCCCTAGTGTACGTCATCAGACGGTGTTCAGTGGTTCAGTGGGACCGTGACCACTGGCCAAAAGGGGACGGCAGGTGCGTTTCGAGTTGTGCAGTGGGTAACCGGCATTACTTGACGTTGCCTGCAGAGACTGACATGACGTTGCCTGCAAAGACCGATCCAACTGCAGGCCACAACTCCTCATTGGCTATAGACCACGACTCCTCATCGGCTGCAGACCACGACTCCTCATCGGTTACAGATCACGATTCCTTATCAGCTGACATTTTGCCGACTGTAGACGACTCTTCGCCGGCCGACTCTTTGCCGAATGCTGACGACTCTTCGCTGACTGCAGATAACTCTTCGCCCGAATCACCGACTGCAAACGACTTATCGCCCGACTCGTCGACAACTCATAGCCTGACTCGCCGACTTCAGACGACTCATCGCCCGACTCGCCGGCTACAGACAACTCATCGGCGCCCGACGCCTCGACGGTTGCAGACGACTCATCGGCGCCCGACTCCTTGACGGTTGCAGACGACTCATCGCCCGACTCGGCGACTGCAGATGACTCATTGCCCAACTCGCCGGCTACAGACGACTCATCGGCGCCCGACTCCTCGACGGTTGCAGACGACTCATTGGCGCTGAGCTCCTCGATTACTACAGACGACTCATCGGTGCCTGAACCCTCGACGGTTAATAATAATAATAATAATTAATTCAATTTATAACGCACTTTTCATTACTGAAAATCTCAAAGTGCTACACATATATTGAATGCTACACACATTCATAAACCGGTGGCGGCAGACTACCATGCAAGGTGCTTTCCAGTCCTACCGGGAGCAACTCAGGGTTAAGTGTCTTGCCCAAGGACACAACGACACATGGTGCGGGTCCCGGGAGTCGAACCGCCAACTTTCCGATCGGGAGACGACTGCCATTACCACTACACGACTGCCATTACCACTACACGACTGCCATTACCACTACACCACGGCCGCCAGTTGCAGATGGTTCTTCGCCGCTCGACCAGCTCCGGCCTCCTGGCCGCCCGCCCAACCAGCTCCGGCCTCCTGGCTGCCCGCCCGACCAGCTCCGGCCTCCTGGACGGCCTCCCGTCCAACCAACCTCAGTCTGATGGACGGCCTGCCGGCCGGCCGCCCGATGTGCTCCGGCCTCCTGGACAGCCTCCCGAATGCCCGCCCGACATGCTCCGGCTTGCTAGATGACCTCCTGGCCGACCGCCCCAACTCTTGGGCATAGGTTTTATTTCTTCTGTTTTTTTCCAGGTTTCTACCTGTCTGTCTTGTTTCTCTCATCCTCGGGAATCTTTCTTCCTTTGCCCTTTGTCCTGTCTCCTTCCTCCACCCTCCCTAGTTTTGTGGGGGTCCATTTTTGAGGTGTCAGGTGCCACCCTTGAGGGAGGGGGTTATGACATGATTCTGTTTCTGTTTTCTTGCACCTCTGTTGTCCGTGTCATTCATTCACAGCTGATCCTCATTCTAACCACCTCAGGTGTTCCTCACTGTGTCTCGTTAATGTCAGAATTTAGACTGTGTGTTTTCACTCCTTTGGCATCCGGGCTTCATCCTTCCATGGTGTGTGATCTGTTCTGCTCCTGCTCCAGTAAGTGTTTTGTTGCCTTGATAGCATTTTGTTTTGTTAAATAAATAATTGTTTTTTCATTTGCGAGTCATCCTGTTTTCCTACACGTGGGTTAAAACCTAAAACGACAGATCATGACACCTAGAGAGGTCACTCTACCCTTTGGAGTTAGTAGAAGAGATCATAGAATAGAATAGAATAGAATATATCTTTATTGACATTGTCATTGCACCGGGGCACAAAACAACGTAATTGATTACGCACATCCGTCTTAAGATAGGGGCGAGTGCACAAAGCCGTAGCAGTCTGAAACCGCGCCGCAACAATCAGATATGGAAAAAGGAATAGACACAAACGGGTAAGAAAAAAAAGAATCTATCACAATTTGTCAGGAGACACTCCATGATAAAGTCCAAAAAAACTCTACCAGCTTTTAGCACATATTAGACAGGACAAGATGCATTATGACGGCAGGCGGGAGGTAAAGTCTGTGAGTAATCAGTTCCAGATAAGCACAGTTCGCAGGTCTCAGCCCGGCTCCATCTGAGAACGCACACACAGAGACCTCTGGGGGGAGGGGTGGGGGAGGGCAGCGAGTTCCCTTCAGCTTCCCAGCTCAGGAGAAGATTTGTAGACAGCCTTCAGTTCAAGGCTGCACAGAGACCAGATTAGATTAGTTGCTTTATTTTTTCAGTCAGGCCACAGTGTACTTTTACTGCAGTCTTAAGTCCAGGTGCTGTTTCTGGGTCCAAATCGCCGAATCGAGAGAGGTTCCGAGCTACAAGATCCTTCCGTATGTGCCCTGTTTGAATCCGGACGGCTGTAAACGAGTTCCACACACCGCAGGTCCGCGGCAGCCACCGCTTCTCCCACCGTGCGGTTCAGCCCGCACAACAGCTGGGAAGGTCATCATAGCCTGGATCAAAGCATTTTCGCTGAGCGGAAGTCTCGCCAGCACGCCGATCGCGGCGGTCTTCCTCAGCCTTCAGTGGCAGAAACAGCCACCAGTATCCCAATAATCCACAGAGATTCCACGTCCACGACAGAAAGAGCAGTCAGTTAGATTAGCCTGCTCCTCGAGTCCATAATTTAGCTCACCGCACGCGTGTCGATGGGGCTCCCCGGCTCTCCCTGGCCGGTGCGCTTCGCAGAATTTTTTTTAACGATAGTATCGATAGATAAAATAGCCCAGAAAACAGTCCACGCACATAAATCCATTCCAAATTGGTTCGAGCGAGCGCTGAAGAGTTACAGACGAGACAAATGCAGAAGCAGGGGGGGGGGGGAACCAGGGAGGTGTAGGAGCAAAAAGAGATGCGACCTGCTCTGCCGAGAGCGGAAGTAGGATATCATGGCTCTCCAGTTTTAGCTTCTCTCCAATGGCTCCCTGTCAAATCTAGAATATAAATCAAACTCCATCTTATATTACAGATCTTATTGTTCCATTTTTTAAAAGAGCTCTTCACTCTCAGGTTGCAGGTTTACTTGTGGTTCCTAGAGTTTCCAAAAACAGAATAGGAGGCAGAGCTTTCAGTTACCAGGCTCCTTTCTTGTGGAACCAACTTCCAATTTCTGAGGCTGACACATTTTCCAGATTTACGACTAGCTCAAGACTCTCCTTTTTGTTAAAACCTATACAGTAGTTAAGGTTGGCTTGGGTTTCTTGAACTGTCCCTTAGTTATGTTGCTATAAGCTTAGATTACTGGAGGACAAACTGACCACATTTTTTCCACTATGCTACTGTCTTTACTTACTCTGCTCAACCTGTTTTGTATTTGTAATTATGTTTTCTATGGTTAACATGTCTTTCAGGTACACCTGGACCTATATCTGGACCTATGACCCTGTGTTCATTTGCCTCTCCTTTCTGTCCTCTCAAACTCAGCCGCTCAAAGCAGATGACCAGTTGTCCTGAGCCTGATTCTGCTGGAGGTTTCTTCCTTTAAATGGGAGTTTTTCCTTTCCACTGTTGCCATTGTGCTTGCTCAGTATGGGAGACTGCAATGAAGTGAAAATTCAACGTATCTGCTAGCTTCCTTAGATACAAAACTTTCCTATTTGGTTTTTCTATGTATGTGAATGTTCCTGTAATGTGCCTTGAAACAACTTAGTTGTGATGGCACTACAGGTAGTCCTCGACTTACGACACCCTCGACTTATGACGTTTCGGACTTATGTCACAAATCTCTCTCTTTTTAAAAAAAATAATAAATAAATACATGTAGATGTACAGTACTGTACAGTTACCAAGCACTTAGCCTATCCTAATACAGTTAAGGAGTGGGTTGAATTGTCTCCCTCCTCCCTGGCAGGCTCCATTCACATAAAAGGAGCTAGCTCCCTTTTTGTGAAAGTGTAGTAATATAGGAAGGGGTCAGTTTACTGACTTACCTATATTTTAGATGTATAAATTGGCAGGGTTTAGACTGACACAAAAATACATCATTAATTAAACGGGTTCTCTCTTTTTCAGCTTAATACCAATAATTCTATACCTTGACCAGATGTAATTCACAGGAAACGTTAAACTTATGTTGGCACAGCAGGACTGGACCATTTATTTAACATAATTGTAAATTACATCACACATTTGTACATGATTGGTTGATTATTTTTCCTATAATTAACTTCAGCACAGATGAAATATAGGAACAACAGAACAAGTGAAGGATGATATTTTACTCATTTCTGCAGGTACATTAACTTAGTTTCTGGCTTAGGAAGATAAAGGTTTAGGAGGAGAAAAATGGAGGAAGAAAAGTTAAGAGTCAGGGAGTTATCTTGATGTGTTTAACCAGAAGCATGGCAGCTCTCCGGCTGAACTCGGCTACACGTTGGTACCCTTGGCAAAGCATTTGACGACTTGTTACCTCGTGAAGATGGTCAGTCTCCCTCGGTCCAGTTTGGTCAGTTCGTTTACCATTCTCAGCGTCTCCAGACGTGCGCCTTGACTCGAACCGAAAGTAACGGCAGCTCCTGGTGTTGTTTTCAAGATAAGACGTTCCTTAAAGGAATGTCAATAAAAGAGAGCTTTTCAGCTGTTGAAGATGGCTTATAACTTGGCATGTTATAAGTCTTTAACTGAATGACATGGTCATTAGCGTGTTGACCAGACGATCATCAGTTCTTTGGGGAACCTCATCAGGGCATTGAGGTCCTCAGCAAACTCCGTCAGTTCCAGCAACAGCTTAGAACTTTAAGGAAGGATCTCAGATCAGTGACTTGTTGTTTCCCCATTGGTCCAAACGAACCAGTGGGATGAAGGTCACTCGGATATCAGTTTTTAGAACAGAGAAGAAGTTGTTTAGAATGAAGAGAGAGAAACAGATTGACTGGAGCCAGCTTCATAAAACAACTGATTGAAACTGCATTCTAACTTCTAACAAAACTGATCGAGTTCAGTCTGACATATTAATTCACTTTCACCGTTTGATTCATCATATGAAGAAGTGATCATTATTTTGAAATACCATTGGATTTCCAACTTGAATTAAACAGTTTGAATTAAACAGTCTTTGACTTAACAAACATTGAATTCAATAATGCTTATACAAGTAACACAAGGTTATTCATTAACACAAAAATAGAGGAATAAGAGAGTCTCTTATGACTTATTGTGTTTTGATTCAAAATAATGTAATAAAATAGTGTTAATGTCCTTTTTCTGAGAGTATCAGTGAAAAGGTGTCACTGGGACAGTTCAAGTATCAGAACGGGCATGGTCATGCCCACTACATCTCCCCCCTTTTGGAAGTCATCGCCAGTCCTTGGGGATGGGGTCCAACACGAAAGGAAACCTTGAACTGTCTCTGATCTTGAAGTAATCCAGCAAGTGGAAAAAAAAATCAAAAATTATAATCCCATAAAGTTTTTGGAAATTCCATACTGTTCGTAGGTAATCCCATTGCGGTAAGCTTTTAATCCCTCGGAAAACTGAGTCTGTTAACTCTTGGAAAACAAAGTCTGTGATCCTTTGGAAAACAAAGTCTTATAATCCACAACGATAATTCCACAGCAGTAATTCCATATCGATTAGAGTTGGTGATTTCATCAGCAACAATTGTTTTTATAATCAGCATGTAGAGGGGATCCCTCGATTGACGCAGAGGAGGCGACCCTTGGATGAAGGTTGAAGACCAACGTTGAAGTATCAGGTCCCCACATCGAAGGTTGAAGGCTGGTTGGTTTCCAGTCCGTGCCACTCTGGTTCTATGTGTCATGCAATTATGTGGTTTTAGGTGGGCCTATGATTGGGATTTTACATTAGCCTCACCTATATGCACCTGGTATGTAAGCTATCATGGTTTAGATCAGCTATAACTACCAATTAAGGGGTGGATCATTCATCAAAAGTTAAATATAGGGATCTACGTCTATAAAAGGTTCAGGAGGGCTTCTGTAACGAAGGCCTCTTCTTCCAAACTATTCCTCCATTCATAAATTAGCATAAGTTAAACTAAAATAGAAAAGAAAATATAGTTTGGTCTAAATGTCTGTTGTCCTTTTAGACGACGACGTAGGATTTGGTATTCCCTATAAATTTAGAAGTCTATGGCGAGACTCATCAAAATGAATAGATGATCTAGAATAGAAACGATCGAATCGGTTCAAATTAGAAATTGTGAGACCAGTGTAGTTTATGGTACCTAAAGTAGCTTTAAACTACATTGACTCTTCATTGACTGAGGTTTAACAAATGAAAACTGCATGTTGGCATAGTTAAATCCATTTAAGTCTTTAACTTATCATTAATAAAAACCTCTTTTGGCTGGGAGTGTTCAGAAAACAATATCAAGCTTCAATAACAACAAAAGTAGCAACTAAGCAACTAGAAAACAACGTTTCACTGCTTCAACTCACTCCTGTCGTCAGATTCCAACGTGTATCACACAATAAAAACAGGTCTTAGCTTTATAACCGATGTCAATTAAATCCTGCAGATTTAAATGGTTGTTAAGGTTAGTTTTTTGTTGTGGGTTTTTAGACTTAGCGTTTCTAAGTTCTAGTTGGAACGGTTTCTTTTAGCAACTAATATAGTTCTGTTTAGTTTATTTACTATCGTGTGCTTGGACGACCTTAATTTCCCATGAAGTCTGTGAGTTTGCGAGATCTTTGTCGTTTGTGGGGTTATTGAAATCTTTGTCTTTGTCTTGGGCATGACCTAACATCACCCCCCTGAGGTCATGGGGGACCACGAACACAGGTGAGGACGTCCGTCCATGGGCACAAGTTAGGATGCCAATGTTTAGTTTAAGCTGTTTTCGCAGCTGAGAGTAGACAGTACACAGGAACCTTTTAGTTTTCGGCCAACGTTTCTTCTTACGTTTACCTCTTTCTGTGTAATTCAGGTGTGTCACAACTGTCGGCGCAGTCGCAGGTGTGTCTGATTGTTCAGACTGCGACGGGTCACTGTTGTTGGTGTGCGAGCGTTTCCCCCCTTTGTCTGAAGAGGGGCTCTTTGAGTCTGTAGAAACTGTGTCATTTCTGATTAGTTCTAGACTCAAATGCTCTTGAACCAAGGTTTCCTCGAAAGCTTGGCTGATTGCCGATTTATCTGTCCCAGAGGACAGTACAGCGTCTTCGGTGTGGGATCCGTGGATCTCCACACCTTCTTCTACCTGTGGTAGGTAGTGTTCAGTGAGTGCTGATTGTTCCAGCTCGCAGAGGAGGTTCTCTTGTTGGGCCAGGGTTGGGTCCAACTGTTGGGTCTCTTCTGCCTCATCTCTATTTGAAGGTTCACTTACCGGGCTTGTGATCTCGGTTGGGGAGTCATCCGTGCCTTCTGCGGTACTATCTGTTAGACAGACCGTGTCATGACCTTCAGGATCTTGTTGACTGTCAGCATTTTGTTCGCTGTCAGCATCTTTATTGTCAACATCTGTGGCATCTGTGTCGATGTCATTGTTGTTAACTGTGAGCTCTGAGTTTTTGTGAAAGATAGTGCTGAACATTGCTCCAGGTAGGTCAATGTTGATAGTGTCATTATCAATGATAACGCTCATTGTATCAGGTTGGTCAAGCACTGTAACATTCAAATCTACTAACAAACTACTTACTTCCTCTGTCTCTTCCGAGCATAGAGGTGTTGGGCCATTATTCTGGGACATTCGTGACTCTTTGCATGCCACGAACTGTTCTGTTCGAGGCGTGGGAGGTGCAGTTCCGAGGCTCGGGGGTTTCTGTTGGGACCACGCATTGTTACATGAGTTTAGGTCCTCATACTTCAATTCCTTTTGAAGTTCACCCACCGGTAGACCTTGGTTTTCACCCACCTGGTTCGATCTGAACCATTTTGGGTCTCTTAAAGAGTCAACACCTACCTTTTGTGGTTCATCGCTTGTCTCAGACTTTTCAATCTGAGGTGCTCCAGGAGCGGGGCTCCCTCTAAACCATTGTAAGTCACTGTTCCAGCTGGCACCAACCTTTCGTTGTTTGTCAGTTTGAAAATCTTGTTTATTCTTGCTTGCGTTATCCAACTCTTCCAACAACCGACGTATGTTCTCCCTCTCTTCTGAAGTCAGAGGGCCTTTGATACGACAGTGTATATTCTCGCTTTCTATAGGAGAGAGAACCTCTTCTATTTTTTGCGACTGGGATACGACCTTTTGACCTGGGCACACCTCAGAGGGTGTTCTGCTTTGCATGTGAGCCTCAAAGACTGTAACAGCACCCTGTTTGATTTCATCCAAAGATGTTACTTCTAATTGACACCAGGTGTACAATGGCAACTTGAATCTAATATCAGAGATTAGATTATTTCTGAAAACAGATTTGAAAAGCGTCTGCTCTTCAAGTCCCGGTTCCATTATGTCGCCTGCATACGCCTTGAAAATCCTGTCAAAGAAATGCAAAGGATGTTCATCTTTTTCCTGCAAGACATTTCGGGCAGCTAAGTAGTCACCACACAATGAGAGAGATTTTCTCTCTGTGCGAGGTGCAGGGGGAGCAGGTCCTCGGCTTCGGGGTCCCTCTTGGTACCCTGTGATGTATGAGTCTACTAGAGGCACATACTGTATGAGCCTTGGACGCGCACCTTCTTGAACTTCCATCTTTGTTTTGATTTTTGTGAAAATCAATAAGACAGTTCGTATTTTAATGTGTGCAAATAAATCTTCACTTTTAAATGTGGCATTGAGTCAATCAAACTAACCAGCTGTGTGGTTTAAGTGTTTCACCGTGTAATAAGTATTTCTATTCATAGGTACCTTCTTTCAGGGTTTACCCTTAAATGAATTGTAAAAGTTAAATGCAAGCAGTGTTAACTTTAAATATAACTTATTTTTTAACAACAGTTACTAACTAACACAAGCATGATTTTCGTTTTACTTACTCAAAAACTTTTTAAAAGATTTGAAATAAATGCAATATTCACACTAAAATGTTCCCAGGAAGCTGCTCCATCATGCCTTAAAAAGATGTATTGCAGTTTGGCTAAACTGTTTTGCTGTATTTTGACAGTTATCAGGAGTGAAAATAGGATCTCTTGTTTGTTATTTTAAATATTTTTTTATTTAAAATAAACTGGAGTTTTTGTATGCTCAACATAACATTACAGATGTTATTCCAAATAAAAATCAGTGATTTTTATTAATTTGTTGTTATTTGACATCCTCAAATTTGTTCTGCTATCTTTGTTTTGATTTTTGTGAAAATCAAGTCAGCAGATGCTTTTTGTTTGTTATTTTAAACTTTTTATTTAAAATAAACTGGAGTGCACAGAATAACTTTAAAAGATGTTGTTTTAAAATAAATGCAGAGGGTTTAGCATCTATTCTGTGTAAATGTTTCTTGTTCTCATACTTTTAAACCAGCAGATTGCAGGTTTTCAAAGCTGAAATTTACCACAATGTGACTGTAATTACTCATTCTGGCCGCTATAAAGGCGCTGTTGGCTCTAAGGCCACGTTGACTACCGCCAATTCCGTTAGCTGGAAAACGAACACGGTGAAAAATCAACTTTTTGGATGAGTTTTAGCCTGGATGTGACAATCGCCTAAACAAACGTTCATTTAAGAAACGAATGGATTTGTTTAAAATGTTTAGAACAAGTTCCGTGAACTTTTAGATACATAAAAAAAACGATCTTTTTCCTTTTTTTCTCTATCTGGGTCACGTCACTTCCTTTGACGTGTCAGTCGTGTTGCATTTAGGGACGTGCGTGCAGTCGGACGTTTGAGCTCTCCCGACGTCTAAACGCTCTAAAACCCCTTTAAATATCTCAAAACACCGCGGTTAAACAGTTTCTGACGATATTTTATGCATAAAAACGAAACAAACCAGACAATCTGTCAGAATTGTGTGAACAAAACTGAAAATTGACGATAAACTGAGTATCACGTGATCACCTTGAACCAACCACAGCATGACAACAGATGTTATGAACGTAGCGTCAGCATATAGCTTATCAAACCTAGACTCTTTTTCAACTCATAAAACGCTAAAATTCACCACAAAAATTCCGTGAACGAATCGTTTCACATCAGAACAGTTTTACCAAGCTGCGCCCAGTAAAAATAGCAAGATAAATGTCGCCAACACACGGACTTTTTCCGTACAGCAACACGTCAGAGCTAAATGCCGGGACCAGAACCTCGATCCGACAGCTTCAGACTACAAGATGCTATTATTCCTGCTTAAAATGTAACGATACCACTCGACAGCAATTTTCAGATGAACTATGAAGCTCTTATAGGCACAGTTTGACACGGCGGTCAAACGTAGATGCGCTTTCATCTGTGACACGTCAGCAAAGAGTCCAAACGACCCAGAACCACACAGCAACATCAAGTTTTAACCCAAAAACTTCAAACGTTTACAAGTTGAGTAAAGACAATTCCTCAGCTACAAGTGACATTAACCAGCAGTTTCCTGCAGCCTGACACACTTTCCCAGCCAAAAAACTAACTTTACCGCAGTTCTTTCAGAGTCTAAAACTTGGACAAAATTATGCCAACATTCAAAGTACAGAAATATTAAATATCAAACTTTCAGAGACCCGTTCACGGGCCACCAATGTAGTAATATAGGACGGGGTCAGTTTAATGACTTACCTATATTTTAGATGTATAAATTGGCAGGGTTTAGACTGACACAAAAATACATCATTAATTAAACGAGTTCTCTCTTTTTCAGCTTAATACCAATAATTCTATACCTTGACCAGATGTAATTCACAGGAAACGTTAAACTTATGTTGGCACAGCAGGACTGCACCATTTATTTAACATAATTATAAATTACATCACACATTTGTACATGATTGGTTGATTATTTTTCCTATAATTAACTTCAGCACAGATGAAATATAGGAACAACAGAACAAGTGAAGGATGATATTTTACTCATTTCTGCTGGTACATTAACTTAGTTTCTGGCTTAGGAAGATAAAGGTTTAGGAGGAGAAAAATGGAGGAAGAAAAGTTAAGAGTCAGGGAGTTATCTTGATGTGTTTTAACCAGAAACATGGCAGTTCTCCGGCCGATTAAAGCTACACGTTGGTACCCTTGGCAAAGCATTTGACGACTTTTTACCTCGTGAAGATGGTCAGTCTCCCTCGGTCCAGTTTGGTCAGTTCGTTTACCATTCTCAGCGTCTCCAGACGTGCGCCTTGACTCGAACCGAAAGTAACGGCAGCTCCTGGTGTTGTTTTCAAGATAAGACGTTCCTTAAAGGAATGTCAATAAAAGAGAGCTTTTTCAGCTGTTGAAGATGACTTATAACTTGGCATGTTATAAGTCTTTAACTGAATGACGTGGTCATTAGCGTGTTGACCAGACGATCATCAGTTCTTTGGGGAACCTCATCATGGAATTGAGGTCCTCAGCAAACTCCGTCAGTTCCAGCAGCAGCTTAGAACTTTAAGGAAGGCTCTCAGATCAGTGACTTGTTGTTCTTCTCCGATTGGTCCAAACAAACCAGTGGATGAAGGTCACTCGGATAGGAGAAGATCAGTTTTTAGAACAGAGAAGAAGTTGTTTAGAATGAAGACAGAGAAACAGATTAGACTGGAGCCAGCTTCATAAAACAACTGATTAAAACTGCATTCTAACTTCTAACAAAACTGAGGAGTTCAGTCTGACATTAATTCACTTTCAACGTTTGATTCATCATATGAAGAAGTGATCATTATTTTGAAATAACATTGGATTTCCAACTTGAATTAAACAGTTTGAATTAAACAGTCTTTGACTTAACAAACATTGAATTCAATAATGCTTATACAAGTAACACAAGGTTATTCATTAACACAAAAATAGAGGAATAAGAGAGTCTCTTATGACTTATTGTGTTTTGATTCAAAATAATGTAATAAAATAGTGTTAATGTCTTTTTTCTGAGAGTATCAGTGAAGGTCATCACTGGACAGTTCAAAAACCTTAGTTTGACCCTGGGTAGGTCCACTACATCTCCCCCCTTTTGGAAGCCATCACCAGTCCTTGGGGATGGGGTCCAACACGAAAGGAAACCTTGAACCGTCTCTGATCTTGAAGTAATCCAGTAAGTGGAAAAGAAAAATCAAAATTATAATCCCATAATGTTTTTGGAAATTCCATACTGTTTGTAGGTAATCCCATAGCGGAAAGCTTGTAATCCTTTGGAAAACAAAGTCTTATAATCCACAGCGGTAATTCCACAACGGTAATTCCATATCGATTAGAGTTGTTGATTTCATCAACAACAATTGTTTTTATCAGCATGTAGAGGGAATCCCCCGATTGACGCAGAGGAGGCGACCCTTGGACGAAGGTTGAAGACCAAGCGTTGGAGCTGCAGGTCCCCACATCGAAGGTTGTTGGCTGGTTGGTTTCCAGTCAGTGCCACTCTGGTTCTATGTGTCATGCAATTATGTGGTTTTAGGTGGGCTTATGATTGGGATTTTACATTAGCCTTACCTATATGCACCTGGTATGTAAGCTATCATGGTTTAGATCAGCTACAATTACCAATTAAGGGGTGGATCATTTATCAAAAGTTAAATATAGGGATCTACATCTATAGACAGTTCAGGAGGGCTTCTGTAACAAAGGCCTCTTCTTCCAAACTATTCCTCCATTCATAAATTAGCATAAGTTAAACTAAAATAGAAAAGAAAATATAGTTTGGTCTAAATGTCTGTTGTCCATTTAGACGACGACGTAGGATTTGGTATTCCCTATAAATTTAGAAGTCTATGGCGAGACTCATCAAAATGAATAGATGATCTAGAATAGAAACGATCGAATCGGTTCAAATTAGAAATTGTGAGACCAGTGTAGTTTATGGTACCTAAAGTAGCTTTAAACTACATTGACTCTTCATTGACTGAGGTTTAACAAATGAAAACTGCATGTTGGCATAGTTAAATCCATTTAAGTCTTTAACTTATCATTAATAAAAACCTCTTTTGGCTGGGAGTGTTCAGAAAACAATATCAAGCTTCAATAACAACAAAAGTAGCAACTAAGCAACTAGAAAACAACGTTTCACTGCTTCAACTCACTCCTGTCGTCAGATTCCAACGTGTATCACACAATAAAAACAGGTCTTAGCTTTATAACCGATGTCAATTAAATCCTGCAGATTTAAATGGTTGTTAAGGTTAGTTTTTTGTTGTGGGTTTTTAGACTTAGCGTTTCTAAGTTCTAGTTGGAACGGTTTCTTTTAGCAACTAATATAGTTCTGTTTAGTTTATTTACTATCGTGTGCTTGGACGACCTTAATTTCCCATGAAGTCTGTGAGTTTGCGAGATCTTTGTCGTTTGTGGGGTTATTGAAATCTTTGTCTTTGTCTTGGGCATGACCTAACATCACCCCCCTGAGGTCATGGGGGACCACAAACACAGGTGAGGACGTCCGTCCATGGGCACAAGTTAGGATGCCAATGTGTAGTTTAAGCTGTTTTCGCAGCTGAGAGTAGACAGTACACAGGAACCTGTTAGTTTTCGGCCAACGTTTCTTCTTACGTTTACCTCTTTCTGTGTAATTCAGGTGTGTCACAACTGTCGGCACAGTCGCAGGTGTGTCTGATTGTTCAGACTGCGACGGGTCACTGTTGTTGGTGTGCGAGCGTTTCCCCCCTTTGTCTGAAGAGGGGCTCTTTGAGTCTGTAGAAACTGTGTCATTTCTGATTAGTTCTAGACTCAAATGCTCTTGAACCAAGGTTTCCTCGAAAGCTTGGCTGATTGCCGATTTATCTGTCCCAGAGGACAGTACAGCGTCTTCGGTGTGGGATCCGTGGATCTCCACACCTTCTTCTACCTGTGGTAGGTAGTGTTCAGTGAGTGCTGATTGTTCCAGCTCGCAGAGGAGGTTCTCTTGTTGGGCCAGGGTTGGGTCCAACTGTTGGGTCTCTTCTGCCTCATCTCTATTTGAAGGTTCACTTACCGGGCTTGTGATCTCGGTTGGGGAGTCATCCGTGCCTTCTGCGGTACTATCTGTTAGACAGACCGTGTCATGACCTTCAGGATCTTGTTGACTGTCAGCATTTTGTTCGCTGTCAGCATCTTTATTGTCAACATTTGTGGCATCTGTGTCGATGTCATTGTTGTTAACTGTGAGCTCTGAGTTTTTGTGAAAGATAGTGCTGAACATTGCTCCAGGTAGGTCAATGTTGATAGTGTCATTATCAATGATAACGCTCATTGTATCAGGTTGGTCAAGCACTGTAACATTCAAATCTACTAACAAACTACTTACTTCCTCTGTCTCTTCCGAGCATAGAGGTGTTGGGCCATTATTCTGGGACATTCGTGACTCTTTGCATGCCACGAACTGTTCTGTTCGAGGCGTGGGAGGTGCAGTTCCGAGGCTCGGGGGTTTCTGTTGGGACCACGCATTGTTACATGAGTTTAGGTCCTCATACTTCAATTCCTTTTGAAGTTCACCCACCGGTAGACCTTGGTTTTCACCCACCTGGTTCGATCTGAACCATTTTGGGTCTCTTAAAGAGTGAACACCTACCTTTTGTGGTTCGTTGCTTGTCTCAGATTTTTCAATCTGAGGTGCTTTAGGGGCGGGGCTCCCTTTAAACCATTGTGAGTCACTGTTCCAGCTGGCACCAACCTTTCGTTGTTTGTCAGTTTGAAAATCTTGTTTATTCTTGCTTGCATTATCCAACTCTTCTAACAACCGACGTATGTTCTCCATCTCCTCTGAGGTCAGAGGGCCTTTAATACGACAGTGTTTATTCTCGCTTTCTATAGGAGAGAGAACCTCTTCTATTTTTAGCGACTGGGATACGACCTTTTGACCTGGGCACACCTCAGAGGGTGTCTTGCTTTGCATGTGAGCCTCAAAAATCGTTACAGCACCCTGTTTGATTTCATCCAAAGATGTTACTTCTAATTGACACCAGGTGTACAATGGCAACTTGAATCTAATATCAGAGATTAGATTATTTCTGAAAACAGATTTGAAAAGCGTCTGCTCTTCAAGTCCCGGTTCCTTTATGTCGCCTGAATACGCCTTGAAAATTCTGTCAAAGAAATGCAAAGGATGTTCATCTTTTTTCTGCAAGACATTTCGGGCAGCTAAGTAGTCACCACACAATGAGAGAGATTTTCTCTCTGTGCGAGGTGCAGGGGGAGCAGGTCCTCGGCTTCGGGGTCCCTCTTGGTACCCTGTGATGTATGAGTCTACTAGAGGCACATACTGTATGAGCCTTGGACGCGCACCTTCTTGAACTTCCATCTTTGTTTTGATTTTTGTGAAAATCAATAAGACAGTTCGTATTTTAATGTGTGCAAATAAATCTTCACTTTTAAATGTGGCATTGAGTCAATCAAACTAACCAGCTGTGTGGTTTAAGTGTTTCACCGTGTAATAAGTATTTCTATTCATAGGTACCTTCTTTCAGGGTTTACCCTTAAATGAATTGTAAAAGTTAAATGCAAGCAGTGTTAACTTTAAATATAACTTATTTTTTAACAACAGTTACTAACTAACACAAGCATGATTTTCGTTTTACTTACTCAAAAACTTTTTAAAAGATTTGAAATAAATGCAATATTCACACTAAAATGTTCCCAGGAAGCTGCTCCATCATGCCTTAAAAAGATGTATTGCAGTTTGGCTAAACTGTTTTGCTGTATTTTGACAGTTATCAGGAGTGAAAATAGGATCTCTTGTTTGTTATTTTAAATATTTTTTTATTTAAAATAAACTGGAGTTTTTGTATGCTCAACATAACATTACAGATGTTATTCCAAATAAAAATCAGTGATTTTTATTAATTTGTTGTTATTTGACATCCTCAAATTTGTTCTGCTATCTTTGTTTTGATTTTTGTGAAAATCAAGTCAGCAGATGCTTTTTGTTTGTTATTTTAAACTTTTTATTTAAAATAAACTGGAGTGCACAGAATAACTTTAAAAGATGTTGTTTTAAAATAAATGCAGAGGGTTTAGCATCTATTCTGTGTAAATGTTTCTTGTTCTCATACTTTTAACCCTTGTGCGATCTTAATATTCTGTTTACTCCCCTTGTCCTACGGGTCAAAAATGACCCGCACTACCAAAGACCCAAAATAAAGCAGCTTTATTGAACTAAATTTTCCAATTTTCTCCATATTTCCGGAAGCCCATCAAATTTGTATTCTCCAGGATTATTTTTTCCATGGTTGGTGTGATGAACAGGAGAAAGGTGGTTGAAATGTCCTGGGCATGGGCAGCTGAATACCTTGTTGGTCCTGGAGTCATCCTTATTATGTTTGATGCTGTTGTTCTTCCCTAGTTGCTGTCAGAAGTTGTTGAGGACCATACAATTCTGCCATTCTTTGACAAAAATGTCTCTCTCAGCTTGAGGGATTTCCTCTTCTTCTTCATTCATTCATTCATTCAACCTTTATTTATACAGGCTAGCCTCGTTGAGTCACGGGGACTCATTTACAAGAGGGACCTGTTTCACTCACACCAAACAACCATCCACTCTCACACTCACACCTAGGGTCAATTTAGAGTCACCAATCAGCCTAACAAGCATGTTTTTTGGTCTGTGGGAGGAAACCGGAGCACCCGGAGGAAACCCACGCATGCACGGGGAGAACATGCAAACTCCACCCAGAAAGGCCCCCGGACCGGGATTTGAACCGGCAACCTTCTCGCTGAGAGGCAGCAGCTCTACCAGTTGTGCCACCGTGCTGCCCATGATGATGATGCATCTGAAGATGCATCATCCTCTGGGTTGCATTCCTCCCCATCTTCCTCTTCAGATACATCTTCATCCTCTTGTTCCTCCTGAGCTCCTGAAAATATCTCATCCAGGACCTGTTGGGCAGTGAAATGTCTACTCATGTCTTCAGCATGGAACCAACAAGGGATCCTTTGATTCAGGGTACCTTTATCCTCTATACTGAATTTGTTTTTATTATTTCTTAGTTTGTTTTTTTGTTTTGCTTGGCAGCTTGTGTGATGTGAGGGGTTAGCTGCAGATCAAGAGTGCAGGTGCAGGTCAAATGCAAGTTCTAGTGTCTTTGATGTGTGTGTGTGTGTGTGTGGGGGGTGTGTGTGTGTGTGTGTGTTAGAGAGAGTTTGTGTGTGGCCTTTGAACTTTTTTCTGGTGTTTAAATGCCTTTATAATTCACGGGTCAAAAATGACCCATAGGACGATCTTTGGACCCTAGTGGTGTACAGCCCACATGTAAACCTAGACAAAAACAAAGTATCACTTTTTGTAATGAT
>JBBPBX010047401.1:0-26172 GCA_038048925.1 Garcialebias charrua | reverse complement strand
TTGAATGGAATTACTGAAATAAATCAACATCTTCACAATATTCTATTTTTATGACCAGCACCTGTATTTCAAATTTACTTGTCATCACTTTATGTGTGATTTATAAGTGTCTTAAGTGCAGGATCATTTCTCATTTAATTAGTATATCCCACACCGGGGTCAGCTGGGCCTCATCCTCCTCCCTGCTCCGCAGTGATTCACACATCAGTACACAAAAGCGCAGGAACTTATGCATAGTGCAAAACTTTAAATACATTTGTGTTTTTAAAAAAAAATGTGCCCATGACTTTAAACTTTTAGGGGCGGAGATAATTTTTAAGAGCAGAAGCAGAAATGCGAAGGAACAGCTAATGTGAATTCAAAAAGTTCAAGACAAAACGTGCTCTGATGTGATATTAGGATGCTTTGTTTAAAATTATAAGTTTTATTTAGTTAATAGTTTTACAGTCACTTTGTCAGGCATGTTGATAAATATGCAGTGTTATTCTTCAAATGTGCAGACATGGCCGCAGCCTCCTCCTGTCTGCTCCGGACCACGCAGCTAAATTACTTCACCTGAACGGGCAATGTAGAACCAATCTGTGCATGCGTCTAACAAAAACTGAAATTTACTGCTTGTGCATGTTGACCTGCATCAAGAGTGAGTCATTGAAGATGTGGTGGAGATAATCCAGTGATTTTCCAAAATAAAAGTTTTTTTGTTGTTGTTTTTTTCTGTGCGGCCTGACCCACGGCCCAGATCTGATCCGTGGCCCGGTAGTTGGGGACCACTGATCTATGCAACCCTTTGTGAGTTATTTTTATATTCATGAAAAATTCATATTATATGGTTGTCACTTTGAAATAATAAAGCTGTACTGTACTGTACTGTACTGTACTGTACTGTACTGTACTGCATGTATCTAAATAAGACCATTAGACTGAAACTAAAATGGAGGCCAGTTTTTAGAATATTTAATTGTGGCTTTCTACATTTCTTCTAATAAAGACAGAGACCTTTGTTTACTTCAAGCTCCAACTTTTAGTAGAATGACTGCACATATTGGTGCCTTTTTTATGATAACTTGTAATAATTCTATCAATTTGAGCCTGTGTGTTTTAACCTGCTGGAGAAAACAGTTAACATGAAGACATCCTCTTGTCTGAATATTATTCCAACTCTTTTTTTTTATGTGTTGGCTGACATTTTAGAGATTTTTAACAGCCGTCTTAGTTCAGGTGTTTTTCCGGCCTATTTTTAAACATGCAGCTGTTCATGAAGAAACCTAATCTGGACTCATCTGATTTTTCTAATTTTAGGTCAATTTCAAAACTTCCTAATTCATCAAAAAAATTAGAAAGAATAGTTTAAAGCACATTTGTACTCACTGGCTTTTAATACAGCATGAGTTGACTTTATATATTTATTTATTCACGGCCTCTTTTATTGGTTTTATTTTATGCTTTTATCTCATTTTAGATGTTTTTTTTTAATTCTTCTAGGTTTTCTTGTTTTTGTATTGTCTTCTCACTATCTGCATTATGTGCAGAGATTTGGTCAGCAAAAATTGTATTTGTATGTGCTACATACATTTTTTTGATTTGAAACATGGTCAACTGTTATATGGGCACAAAAGTTAAGATTTGTTTTTTCCTCCTAATCCACTTGCCATGAATATTTAATCATCTCTAGTATTATTGCTGGTTTCAAATAAATGTCAATGGTTCTCAGTTAAGTTCAGCAACATGCTTCATATTGTTTGACGTTAGACCATTTGATGTTGTACAAAACTTTTTATTGCATATTTTACACTGAACCTTCCTACTCGTACATCAAAAGGCATATCAGTGGGAGGTTCAGTGTCAGTCAGTAGAGTTTGTGTTGTGTGTAATTTTATCCAGAAGGTGGTGGTGGAGTGTTCTGAATCCTCAGTGGCTGAACTGTTGCTCCTCATGAAGAATCTGTAGGATTCTCTGCACAAACAGCAGCTGAGCTGTACGAGGAGATGGATCCTGCACCTTTCAAAACATTTAGTCCCTACAAAAACTAACAGCCCTATCGCACGGTGACATCACTTCAAGGTGTTAAACATCTTATGTTGAGAACAATCAGTTGTGTCCATTTTAGAAACATCACAAGATGTCACGCTCAGAGGATGAGTTAGGAACGACTCTCAACTACTACCACTTCATATGTTAACAGCATAATTTTAAAAATGACTAAATTATTGCTACTGTTGTGTTTTCTGAAGTCAGTTGCCTGTGGCTTCCATTAATTTGAACAACGTCCATCTATTACAGGGTTATCGAACTGGGCCAAACCAGGTCCACTGGTGAGCTCAGTTCAGCCCAACAAGGGGTTCATTTTTAAATAAAACTGGATTTTAAATGGTAAACAAACTTCATTGATGACTACAGTATAACTGCTGCTTTTCTGGCCCCTGAGAACTCTTGGCTTTAAAGACCGTGTAAAGTGAAATTAGATTTGTGTTTTTAGTTTATCACATGGCATAAATATGTGTTATTAATCACCCATATAAATCTGACTGATTAAAAACATTGTTTTCCTTATAAAATTAAGTGTCAAAAATCATGAAAATACATTGATTTTCCCTTAGTCTGGAACTGTGGGGGCGTGTCAGCAGTGGGCGTGGTTTCAGCGCAGCACTGCAGCTCAGAGAGCAAGTAGGAGGACTCTCTCGCTCAGAGCTGAACTGTGTGGAGGAGGAAGACAGGTTCATCAGTAAACCTGCTCTGTTTGCTCCTTTTTCCAAGAGTTACGCTGTTTTTAGTGCACAAACAACTCTGGTTTTATTTTTAAAGTTGAGGACGCAACTATAATTCATAACTCCGCTGTTATGTGTTTAGAAGATGAGCGGACTCGCGCGGCTGCACCGGTCCGACCCGACACATCGCATGCGGGGGCTGTGTTGGTGATTAAGATAAAGAGTAATCACGTTGATAACTAAGTATGCAATGGACCTGTCGCATTTTCTTAGCAAAAAAGGAGCTTGTGAACTTGTAGGGCACAGGCTTAGCAATAAAAAAAAGAAAGAAAAGAAACAGGAAAGGCGGCGGCGGTGTCCGGAGGCTGAGGAGGGAGACGGTCAGTAGCAGGTGCCCTGACCATTAAAACATCCTGGGAAGATGCAGGAACGAGGCATAATTGATTAGCTAGCTAACAATGAACAAAATATCTATGCTATTGCTATCTGATGCTATCTGCGAGTCGCGAGTGAACGGCTCCACCCATGCGAAGAACAATTTATATCACTAGAGCAGCAGGGGGTAGGGCTATACTAATGAGGACCGCGTGACGAAACGCGGTCCCGTTTAAAACACGCCTAAAAAATCCTGAAACACACATGTCTTTATACACAGTTTCATGTATAACTTCAAAATTAATTGAGCTACAATTTTGAGACTTTTTACTCATTTACAACATTACAATTATCACATTTGTAATGTTTATTTAAGAAAATGTTGAAATTCACTTTACACGGTCTTTAAGTAACTGTGGCCCCCTGAGCATTCTAGTTGAATAGCCCTGATCTTTTATCTTTACCTGCTTCTTCCTTCGTGTCGCGGGGTTCACTGACGTCCATATTTAATAGTCACTGTGCGAGAGACATGGGTCGCCCTGGACAGGTGTCCAGTCCATCACAGGGACACACAGAGACAAACAAGACAAACAACCATTCACTCTCTCGCTCACACCTAGAGACAATTTAGAGTCACCATCAGTCTAACATTCATGGTCTGTGAGAGGAAACTGGAGTACCTGGAGAAAACTGCATGCACGGAGAGAACATGCAAACTTCACCCAAAAAGGCCCTGGGCCGGGATTCAATCCAGGAACCTTTTCATTGAGAGGTGACAACTCTACCAACTGAGCCATCGTGCTGCTGTTCAACCGTTTAATTCAAATCTGTTTAGTGGTTTAAAAAATATTTTTCTAACAGACAAAAACACGCTCTTGTATTAGGTTTCATATAAACTTCACAGTTTGACCTGCACAACAAGAAACTATTTGTTACACTGTATATAGAGTGTGTATTTGAATTGATACATATAATATTTAGTCTAGACTTTAGTGCCTGACATGTTTTGTTCTGATACATTTGAACTGTCAGTTTTCTCTGCAGCTGCAATAAAATCTGAACTTGACATTAAGTTTGTAAACATCAACAACTCTGCCAGATTAGTGGCTTAAATCTGTTCTCTCCCTACTTTCATTACTTTTTTTTGGGGTGGGGGGTTGATCATTATTCACAGAATAAAGTTAAAACTGGGCTGATTTTAATTCTACAAAATTTTAAACAGTAGAACATTTAAAAAAGTTAACATTTAAGTATTTTATGATTGAGTCCATCTGTGAGACTATACAATGACAGAATCTTTTTTTTTTTTTGTTCTCCATGGTGGACCGAAGAAGGGGAATTGGAGAAACCCTCTGTCCATCCGTGTTGTGAGCACACTAACTTAAAAAAATAATTAATGTACTGCCTTCTGTTTTGTTGTGTGGCTGCATGTAGGCATAAGACAGATCCCTGTGAAAAATTGGGTTAGCATCGCCATATGTAAACTGACACCCCTGTCGTTTGAGGAAACTATGCTTTCTAGTTCTTTTATTGTGCATACATTTGTGCAACAACACTTTCTTAATCGTCATAACATATTTCTTTCAGATCTTTTTTTATTTAAGGATCTACAACAGAATATGATCCATATTTATCACAATAGATTGTTTTCTTCACCCACACGACACTTTGGTAAATGGTAAATGGAGCTTATTTATATAGCGCTTTCCAGCCCCCTGTGAGGAGCCCCAACGCGCTTTACAATACCAACCATCCACCCATTCATTCAGACATTCATACACTGGTAGTGGTAGCCTGCCTTGCAAGGCGCCATCCAGACCTACCGGGAGCAACTCTGGGTTAAGTGTCTTGCCCAGGGACACAATGACACATGGTTGGCGGATGCGGGATTCGAACCTCCAACCTTCCGATTAGGGGTCGACTGCCATTACCAATACACCACGGCCGCCCCATTTCTAATAATTAGGACATCTTAACATCCGAGACTGACTAAAACTAAACCAAATATCCTCTAACATTCCGTTTTCCACCTCACACTTTATTAACCCTTACATTATTAAATAGACTATTAATCTGGAGTGTTTCATGATTAAAATAGATAAAGACATGAGAGCCGTTCAGGCCCCGAGACCTTCAGGTACACAAATATAATCTGACATTTTTTTCTCCAGAATTGCATCATTATTGCCCTCTCTCCCAGCAGTCACCTCTGCAGTGCCTTTCAACACATCCTGAAACATTCAGAGATATTTAAACATCCTGCTAATAAATCTTCTCTGAAGCTTTGTCCTTGCCTTCAGTTTTTAGCCTTCATGATTAAAGTGAACACAGACGTCTGCTATAACCACTCATTGTGGGTCTTTATAAAGTGTCAAGGTTAATCAGCAGAAAATGATATTAGTTGTTTTGTATATTTCCTATATTTTTATAGCTCCTGTGTCTTGTTATTAATGTTTGCAATGGTTATTCTGTATCACAGCATTTATTATGAACAAGTTTTATGTTAGTATTTTTGTTTCTATCTTACAACATGTCAGGATTTCTGTAAGACAGGAGCAAACCCATAGTGCAGGCAGGACTCGAGAGGCAAGGCGTAGAAAACAATACAGGTAGTCCTCGACTTACGACAGAAATCTTTTCCTACGCTACGTCGTAACCCAAATTTCGATGTAAGTCGAAACATACGTAAATACTTTACCTTATACTCATTCATTCATTCATTCATTCATTCATTCATTCAACCTTTATTTATACAGGCTAGCCTCGTTGAGTCATGGGGACTCATTTACAAGAGGGACCTGTCTCACTCACACCAAACAACCATCCACTCTCACACTCACACCTAGGGTCAATTTAGAGTCACCAATCAGCCTAACAAGCATGTTTTTTGGTCTGTGGGAGGAAACCGGAGTACCCGGAGGAAACCCACGCATGCACGGGGAGAACATGCAAACTCCACCCAGAAAGGCCCCCGGACCGGGATTTGAACCGGCAACGTACAGTACAGTACTGTATTTTACAAGGCACTTAGCCTATACTAACACAGTATCCTACATAATTATCAAAAAACACGTACATTTGGGAGCCATAATGAAGGGGAAAAAATAGTTAATATCCTACTGGGATGCTGTGGTGATGCCGTCCGTCCCTCCTCCGTATTCTCTATTGCATTTACGACGTAAATCCGCAGTAAAAACGGAAACTGCGTAACTCGGCTTTTCAAAATAAAATTTCAAAAAATATATATATTTTTAATGGGAGATGCTTCGTAACCACGAAACGTCGTAACTCGAGACCGTCGTAAGTCGAGGACTACCTGTACTTTTAATAATAACATAAAGTGGCTGACGTGGCAGCAAAACTTACATAACTAGGAGCAGACTTGGAAACAGGCTTGGAACAGGACTCAGAACAAGACAATATGCATGGGTGGATGGATGGATGAATGGGTGGGTGATAATGAAATATGGATGTACACATGATGGATGGATGGATGTTGTCTATGACATAATGTCACCTGCTGAGCTGCAGCGTTTTCCCATCTCTACACACTCCAGCGTGCTCTGGCTGCAAGCGTCCACTCTTCAGACTGGTCATAGTTCATCAGCACGCGACCGAGGACACGTCCCTGCAGGAACCACAATGAAGGATGAAAACCACTCACTCACATCAACTGAGCAGGATGGTTGCTCAAAGTAGCAGAAATTACCACAAAAAACTTCTAAATACAGTATATATAAAAAAAAAAAAACGGTGGCTGAAAAGGTAGAACAAGCTTAAATTAGCAAATATTTATATGATTAAACTTATAATAGAGTGGATATCAAATGTTTTATTTTGATTATTACAGCTGAAACCAAGTACTGCACACCCTGATGAAAATGTAGTGATGTTATTTAGACAGAATTTGAGTGAAATTTCGTTTTTGATGTAAAGCTTCAGTGCAGTAAAACATGCACATAACGTTAACAGAGAAAATAAAACGGATGCACTCATCTTTTTTAAACTATAAGTAATGTTGAATAATTATTAGATAGTTACATTAATTAAAGCAGTACCAATCAGTGCTCTGTGGACGACGTGAACGGGTTCCATCACGTCCTCCTCTGTCCTCACAAGTCGCGGCTTGACACCTGCTTCCTCGTTGGTAAGGCTTCATTAAATATGGCTGCAGACATGAAATTAGAACCTGCTGTTTATTGTTTAACCCCCTGAAATACCTTTGGCTTCCCAAACTGAATATAAATCGCTGTATTCTTCACAGATTGCTAAATCCGTCCGGTTCTGTATTGGTCGCCATGTTGTTTACAAGGTGAGCACTGAGCAGCGTCTCATCTCCGTACGTCACAGTGACGTATTGCGGAAGTTCTCCGATTTATGTGGGCGTGTCCCAGCGAGAAAATTACCACAACTTGAAATTAATTTTTAATATATTTATCATTTATTTTGCAAAAACGAACATAGTTCAATGATAATATATATATATATATGTAGTGCAAAATGATTTAGTTACAACATGATGTCAGTGCAGCTTTAAGTCTTCTGTTTTGTCCACATGATGTTTATCAAACTGCAGATGTTCTTTTTGAAGATCAGTGTCTCCTTCAACCCTGTTGGTCAGTGTTCTCCTGATGGTGGACTCATGAACATTAGTCAATGTGAGAGAGGCCTTCAGGTGTTAGAAGTTACCTTTGGGTTCTTTATGACCTTGCTGACCATTCCACACCTTGATCTTGGAGTGATATTTGTTGGTCCACCAATCCTGGGGAGGGTAACAATGGTCTTGAATTTCCTCCATTTGTACACAGTTTGTCTGACAGTGGATTGGTGAAGTCCAAACTCTTTACATATTTTTTGTAACCTTTTCCAGCCTGATGAGCATCAACAACTCTTTTTCCGAGGTCCTCAGAAATCTCCTTTGTTCCTCCATGATCCATTTCCACAAACATGTTATGTTCAGACTTTGATAGATCCATGTTTTTTTTAAATCAAACAGGGTGCCCACTCACACCTGATCATCATCCATTGATTGAAAACACCGGACTCTAATTTCACCTTCAGATTAACTGATAATCCTAGAGGTTTACATACTTTTACCATCACAAATATATTGAATCATTTTCCTCAATAAATAAATAACAAGTATAATATTTTGTCTCGTTTGTTTAGCTGGGTTCTCTTTATCTACTTTTAGGACTTGTGTGAAAATCTGATGATGTTTTAAGTCATAGTTATATAGAAATATAGAAAATTGTAAAGAGTTCACAAACTTTAAAGTACCACTGTAGGTGTAAGAAGGATTGTTTTGGAAAACTGTATCATTACATGTTTGAGCATTACCAGATTGTAATGTTTGTAGAAATAATTGGCATCTAAGGCTCCTGAATATCTTCAAAGACTGCTCCTTTTCAATGTTCATTTTGTCTCGTGTTGCAAAAAGAACAGGCGGAAAAGGACAAACCTTTTTTTTGTGTATTAAAATTATTATTATTATTATTATATAATTAAATTTTGTGTCTGTCTGTCTGTCTGTCTGTCTGTCCACGCATGGAATGAGCCTAACATGAAAAATAAGTGACGCACCAACTTGTTTTGGTGTGGCTGCATCTAGGTGTAAGAAAGGTCACTACCAAGAATTGGGTTGTCTCGTCATCACCGTACTGCTTGTTGTACACAAAAAAATGAAGCAAATACATTTCCACAACCTGCTTGTTAAAGCTGTAATTTGAATATGAAGGATCTGTAGTAACGCAGGACTGTCAGCATTTCTCACGTGCAATAACTGGAGGACAAATTGATTTTTGTTTCAAATTGCTGTCTTCACTGTTTTCCATGACTTCCTTTTCCCAACAGTCTCCTTGTTTTTTTTTAAAGACCATGTTTTGGATTAGGTTAACCACTCTAACAAATGGACTAGGTTATCTGTTTTATCTGCTCTCTCTCCAGACATAGCTGAGCGAGGTCAAGTTTAAAAAGCCAAAATGAGATAGCAGGATCTCATTAGGCAGCTATTGACATCCTACATCATTCTATTAGAAAGACAATGGCCCACAGTATGACCCCTGATGAACGCTGACTGACCGTTTAATGATCAATTACAGAAATGACCATCTGTAGACTCAGGAATCAGCATTTAGACTGTGATGTCACACATGTGCCTTTAGGTGGCGACTGATCATCGCCTGCGGAAAACCCTGACACCTTTGGTTTCCTGGATGTTGCATCTTTTTAAATCTCATCACTTCAAATGACCAAGTATCTGTGATAGAAATTTAAAATCATTTAGCCAACATGACATTTTGAATAAAAATGCCACCTTTGAAGACTTGCGTGAAGAAATAAGCATGTTCATTGCAGGTGACTGGTGTCCCCAACGATCTGGTGACTCATGGACTGTCTGACTCAAACATTTTATCTCCCACAGCCAAAAATACAAGGCTGATAATGTTTTGCCCATGTCTGTATGTGTATCTGTAAGGTTAGCAAAACATCTCATGAATAAGATTTAATTGAAACTTTCAAAAAGTAAGCATTGATTATACAGCTTTGACTTCCCTTTTGGAAAAACCTTGTTTGAGATGGTCAGCACAGTGAAGCAAACATAAAAATGGCTTTAACTCTGCTTTTTAGACATACTGAGATCAAATTACTGTAGTTGTGGTAGCAGCTGAAAGTCATGCCCAACATATTCTGAGTACTAACTGATCACGCAAGAGCCGGTTTTTAAACCTTGCCATTACCTAATGGAGTCATATTAATTTGTTCGTTCAACCTTTATTTATACAGATTAATCACATTGAACCTCAGAGACTACCTTTGTGCCTTCTACAAGATGACAAATACATTTCAGGACTTTCACTAATATATAATCTGGAATTAAAATGATTCAACTTTCTTTCTCATCTGCCTGTATGTTGTATGTAACAGATGTCTCTCTTGTAAATGAGTCTTCGAGGCTCATTGGTAACAGACCTGTATAAATAAAGGTCTAATAATAATTCTTTACTTTGACACAACATGTAACAGCAGGAACAATCTTTGGTCACCAGAGGGCAGTGTGGAATTACTTTTAAAGCAACTGCAAATACCGTGTGATAATTTAGTTTAACTTTAGCTGTGTTGTAATTCTAATTTTATCCTATTAGCTAAATAAGATCAGGGTGCTTTATGCAAATAAGATTACATAAGTGTGAAACTAAGTTAAAAAAAAGATAGAATCAGTGAAAATAAAGATGCATTGCTGATTAAAAAAAAGAACAAGTAATATGACTTCAGAGTACAAATTATAATCATAATCATAACTGGAGGGAAAAAAGTTCATAGTTCAAATATATATATTATAGATAGAAGGTAAAACAAGGCTAGAGATGACAAAAAAACATGTTTTCTGTCCATTAATGGAAAATAAAGTTTGCAAAGTTTTCATGAAAATAGTGTCCTTATACCCTAAAACTAATCCGTCCCTAACATCCCAACAAGTATTAATGCAATACATTTTTTTAAGATAAATATTTATTTATGGTAAGCCCATTTGATATGGTGGCCAACACAAAAAATGGTAACTGACCTGTATAAATAAAAGTCTAATAATAATTATTTAATTTGACACATGTAACAGCAGGAACAATCTTTGGTCATCATGCTCGTTCTGGCAATCCAAAGATTTTTTTTTACACAAGCAACAAACAAACACCCTGAAAATGACAGCAAGTGTTAAGTCTGCTGATTTTCTTGCCTGCTGTCCAGCCTCTGCAAACAAACACAAACAAAAACATTAATAAATAAACAAGTCCACAGAGAACCTTTGAACAAGGAAACTGTATAAAGTGGACATATAAATACCTGTATCACATTTCTAGTGAAAACATGTTAAACTAGAGAAATCGCATTTTTCTACAACAATGCAGTGTGAATGCTTATTGCAGAAGAACTTGCTGAAAAAATGAGGTAAAAACACTGAAATGTAGCGTTCTGAAATGGGAAGAACAAGCCTAAGTTAGCAGAAGAAAGCAGAAAGAACACATGCTGAACTAGGTGTAATTAAGCAGACATTAGCACAAAAGTTAGGGAATAGAACCAAGATGGCGCTGATGTCTGTAGCTTGCCGTCTCTCGCTGTTTGTGTTCGTGCTGTTTTTATTTTTTGTCGCCGCCAGTTCACTGCTTGTGTATGATCGCCAAACATTGTTGGATCTTCTTCTCTCTGCCAAGGATTTTGTGAAATTCGACTCTGATTGTGGTGTTCATACGACGTTTCAGCCGTTTTCCTTCGCCGGTGGGACACCTGCTCACACCTGCCACATCCACGCTCCTCTCCCTCGGCGTAGACGCCGGCGCCGCCGGGGCAAACGCAGCGGAAGACTTTTAAAGTTTAAAGCTTTTTTGGCACGATTTCCCGTGACCTCCCTGAGGAGAAACGGAGCGTTTCCTGGTTTCTCCCTGAGCCCGCGCGTGCTGGACCCCGCTGACAGCTGGCTGGTGTGTGTCAGTTCAGATGACGTGGTCCGCCCCTGCGGCCCCTGCTCTCCACGTCCTCGCCGGCGTGGTGTGAACTCCTGTCATCTACGAGCCCTGCGTCGGGCTCCACAGACAGCTGCATTGGATGCACCGATCTCTGCCAGGTTCGGTCTTGTTAACGCAAGATCACTGACAAATAAAACTTTCATCTTGAAGGACTTCTTCATGTCCCGTGATCTGGATTTCCTCTGTGTGACAGAGACATGGCTGAGAGCTGATGAACCCGCAGCTCTTATTGAACTGTCTCCTCCTGATTGCTGCTATTTTAATTGCCCGCGCCTGTCGGGTCAGAAAGGAGGAGGAATAGCAGTTGTTTTTAAAAATGATTTTAAATGCCGTCAGGTCTGCCTGCAGTCTTTTACAAGTTTTGAACACTGCTCATTTGAAGTCGGCCGCTCTCATGTCATCTTGTGTGTCGTCATCTATCGATCACCCAAGTACAATAAGGATTTTATAAATGACTTTTCAGAATTTCTGG
The DNA here is from genome assembly GCA_038048925.1 of Garcialebias charrua. Lineage (NCBI taxonomy): Eukaryota > Metazoa > Chordata > Actinopteri > Cyprinodontiformes > Rivulidae > Garcialebias > Garcialebias charrua. The sequence continues at coordinate 14,098 of JBBPBX010047401.1, read as the reverse complement.
CCGACATCTTGCTCAAATATGACTTTGTTCTAGAACTTGGAGATTTCAATTTTCACTTAGACTGTCCTGATGAGCCCATCTCCAGGAGCTTTTTGAATGTTATTGACTCTTTTAATTTTGTGCAGTCCGTGTCCACTTCTTCTACACATATTCTCGGACACAAGCTGGACTTGGTCTTGTCCCACGGTCTGGAGGTGTCTAATTTAGAGATATGCGATGCTGTGTTTTCGGATCATAAGCCGATTATCTTTGACATTCCAACACACTGTCCAGTTCAAGTGCGCGCTCCTCCTCAGCGCTGTCGCGTGTTCAACTCCTCCTCTCCAGCCCTGTTCTCCTCCACTTTTCTTGGTCTCTGCGAGGAGAACTCTGAAGACTCTCTTAGTTTAAATATTGATGAACTGGTTTCCAACTTCCACTCTGTTTGTTCACAAACACTGGACACGATCGCTCCTTTGAAGAGCCGGCGCACCAGACCTGCTCCCGAGCCCTGGCTGAGTGACGTCACGCGCGCGGCCAGGCGCGAGTGCAGAAAAGCAGAGCGGAGGTGGAAAAAAAACAAGCAGCTGCATGTTTCTTTTGATATTTTCAAAGAGAGCCTGTTACATTATCAAAACACTGTAAAAGCTGAGAAGAACAAATATCTCTCAGGCATTATTTCATCTAACTGTAACAACCCCAGAGTTCTGTTCAAAACTATAGACCTTGTTCTCAACGCACCTAAGTCTGTTGATTTTTACGCCTAAAATGAAGTCTGTGAAAGTTTCCTTCACTTCTTCACTGATAACATTGTGTCAACCAGAGCAGGTATTTCTCAGCCTTCACATGACTCCTCCATTCCTCTACACTGCTCATCTGTTTTTGATCAGTTTGAGCCTGTGTCCTTCTCTTTTCTAGAGGTCATAGTTGGTCATATGAGGCCCTCTGGTTCCCCCGCAGACTCCATCCCACCTCGTTTGTTTAAGGAGGTATTTTATACAATAGGACCAAGTGTACTCCAGATTATTAATACCAGTCTTTCCTCTGGTATGGTACCAGAGATTTTTAAACATGCATTTGTACGCCCTCTACTTAAAAAAACAGGCCTTGACCCCTCTCTCTGCTCCAACTTCAGGCCCATCTCTAATCTCCCTTTTATTTCTAAACTATTAGAGAAGGTTGTTTACAACCAGCTGGTACCATTCTTGGAGGACAATGGTATCACTGAGCCATTCCAGTCTGGATTTAAAGCCCGCCACAGTACAGAGAGTGCACTCCTGAGGGTTTCAAATGACATTTTTCTTTTAACAGATTCAGGAAAGTTTGTTGTTTTATTGCTTTTAGATTTGTCTGCTGCATTTGACACTGTTGACCACAGGGTTTTAATCTCTCGTCTTGAGCACTGTGTGGGCATCAGGGGTGTCGCCCTCAATTGGTTTAGGTCCTATTTGGCCAATAGGAGCTTTTGTGTAAAAATGGACAATTTTATTTCTTCCACTGCTCCTCTTCCACATGGCGTACCCCAGGGCTCTATCCTTGGCCCTCTTTTATTTGCTCTTTATTTACTCCCCCTCGGCTCAATTTTTAGGAAACATGGGATAGCTTTTCATTTTTATGCTGATGATTGCCAGATCTATCTTCCCCTGGCACAAAACAATACTCTCCAGCAACTCACACACTGTCTTAATGATGTCAAGGCAAGGTTTGCTCTAAACTTCCTGAGTCTAAACGAGAACAAGACTGAAGTCATGATGTTTAGACTGAGTTGCTGTCCTTCTTCCAGCATAGACCTTGGCTCACTGTCATGTTATCTCAGGGACTCTGTCACCAATCTGGGGGTGAAGTTTGAGTCTGATTTTAAATTTGATAAACAGATCAGCAGTGTTGTTCAGAAAAGTTTTTATCAGCTTCGACAAATTGCAAAAGTGAAACCAATCTTATCAAGACCTGACTTGGAAAAATTAATCCACGCTTTTATAACATCTCGTCTTGATTACTGTAATGCACTGTATGTAGGCATCAGCCAGACCTCTCTCACCCGTCTGCAGCTCGTGCAGAATTCTGCTGCTCGCCTCTTAACCCAGACCCGTAGGCGTGAGCACATTACTCCCATCCTGGCGTCCCTTCACTGGCTCCCTGTGCACTACAGAATTAATTTTAAACTTTTGCTATTTGTTTTTAAATGCCTGAACAACCTTGCCCCGCTATATTTGTCTGAGCTGCTTCAGCCTTACTGCCCTCCTCGATCTCTAAGATCAGCTGATCAGTTGCTGTTGACAGTGCCTAAAACTAGGCTGAAGCTCAGAGGTGACAGAGCATTTTCTGTCGTTGCTCCCAGGCTGTGGAACAACTTACCCTTGCGTGTCAGACAGGCCTCCTCTCTTCCTGTTTTTAAATCCCTTTTAAAAACACACTTTCATTCTTTGGCTTTTAAAACGTGATCTTATTTTTATGGCATTTTAATACACCCGCAGAAAGACTGGTACATGTATTTTTTATTTTTTGTATGTTTTTTATCGTTTTAATTGACTTGTCTTTTATGTTGTTGTACAGCACTTTGGTTAACCTTATGGTTTTTTAAATGTGCTTTACAAATAAAGTTGATTGATTGATTGATTGATATATATATATATACTTCATGTGACACTGACTACTTTCAATTCATTAATACACAGGCAGAAGAGCAATGGACCTAAAACAGAACCTTGTGGAATGCCCGTTTTCTCAATTTTATACAGTTGTTCTCATGCTGTTAAATTTGACACATTTTTTCCAAGAATGATGTCAGTCATGTATCCATCTATTTTCTGTACTCGCTTAATTCTGTGCAGTGTCATAGGGCGCTGGTGCTTATCTTCATCAGTCATTGGGTGAAAGATGGGGTACACTCTGGACTGGTCGCCATTCCATTACAGGGTCACATGGAAACAAATAACCGTGTGTACACACACACACACACACACACAATTTAAAGTTGCCAATTAATGTAACTTGACAAGAAACAAGTATCGGGGAGAAATCCACACATGCAGCACAATGGATTAGTGGTTAGCACTGTTGCCTCACAGCAAAAAGGTCTTGGTTTCAATCCCCAATTGGACCTGGAGTCTTTCTGTGTGGAGTTTGTACTTTGTATGTTCTCCTCGTGTTTGCGTGGGTTTTCTCCAGATACTTCAGTTTCCTCCCACAGATTATTTTTTACCAGCCGTATTACATTTACTGTTCAGAAGAAAAAAATTACTCTATATATTTGTGTATGTTAACAGTGCTTATTTAATTAAAAGTTTTTTTTTAAAATTCTGTGTGAATATATCATGTTACAATGTGGACATCTGCAGCTTATAGACAAGTGCGGCCTACATATATACCAAAAAACTAAAAGTTTTAAATTTAGTAGGCGCGACTTATATTCAGTGTGCTCAGTAGTCCAGAAATTATAGAACAAAATAAACCAGGAAGTAAAAAGGCAACAAAAAAACACAAATGTGAAACCTCTTTGAAACTAAATCTAATCTTAATTTTTGAAACCTTACTACCATGCATCAATAGACACCTGTGCACACCAAATTATACAGCAGGAAATGACCCATTCCTTGAAAAATCTTCAGCATTACACCAGATTGGGCCTTTTGTGTATCAGCTTCCAAACTAAACAATTATTTGTTTATTTATTTATTTATTTATTTATTTATTTATAAAATGTATTCATTTTAAAAATATACAAAACAATCCCATAAACGATAAGAATACAAAATATAAAATAGTAGAAAGAAGAAAAAATCTTATTATATCTGCCCCTTTTTTCAAACAATTAGTTCAAACAATAATAACCTTCAGGTAACAGAAGAAAATCAGAGTCAGAGTCAGAGAGTCTTTATTGTCATTTGCACCGCATGTGGTACATGTGATGAAAACGAGATTATGTACACGGGGTCCCAGTTACATCCAACAACAAATGCAAGAGAAAAACAGTAATAACATCTAGAATTAACTAAGAGAAACATCAGCTAGTAATACACTAAGCCCTAATGTAGAGAGAAAACATCATTATAAACAGCAGCACGAACACGAGTCTTTATGAGCAGATGGTCACAGATGAACACAGCAACAAGAAAAAAAAGATCAGCATCAGCATGATGTGATATTTTGCAGTGATCATTCCCATTATTTATTTATTCATGAGTCTGACAGCCTCAGGGTAGAAAATGAATCTCTTTCTAATTTTTCCAACTCTAATACATTACACATTACGCTACTTCATGTATTTTTTTAACAATTCAGTTTTGATCATTTTCTTAAATGTACACAATTGACTTGACATTTTTAACATCACTCTCCAAACCATTCCACAATCTAATTCCCTGGATTGAGGTAGACCGACCCTTCAAACTAGTTCTGTATTTTGGTTTTACAAATACTGTATCTCTGTTCCCTTAAGATTATAACAACTTTGTATTTTTACTACATGTATTTGGATATTTAAAGGTAATGTGTTATTCTGAGCCCTATACATACAGATAAAATATTATTATCTTACTAAATCGTGGAACTTCAATAACTTTGGTTGATAGAATAATGTGCTTGATGGGTGACAGAAATGCTTTCTAGTGATAATTCTTACAGCTCTTTTCTGTAATACAAAAACAGGCTTTGTAATTGTTTTACATGCTTTCCCCCAAACATCAATACAATAGATTAAGTGTGGAACAATGATTGTGTTATACAACAAATACAGAGATTTATCATTTAAATCTATCCACAACCTTGCCCCTCCTTATCTATCTGACCTCCTGCAAATCTCCATCCCATCACGCTCTCTCAGATCCTCCTCTTCGCTACACCTCCATGTACCCTCTGCCCGCCTCTCCACCATAGGGAGGCCTCATGTACAAAGACTTGCGTAGATTTCTTACTGAAAAGTCACGTACGGACAAATCCAGAAAAGTGTCCACGCACAAAAAAATCCAGATTTATCAAACTGTGCGTACACCGGTATCCACGCACATTCCTTATGTACAACACAATCAACGTGGAATTCAGCGCACATGAGAGAGTGGCCGACTCCGCCTTTGACACGCCTCCGTATGAATATGCAAAGTCATTCAAATATGCCATGCACGACAGGAATGTCGTCTCTGCTCCATTGCAAATCATGTCGGAACGTGGAAAAAAGAGGAACTTCACGGACTGTGAACAGGAATCACTTCTGAGTGAGGCAGAGAAGCACGGAAAAAGGTTTTATTCGGCACGCCTAGCGCAAAACATACCATCCACTTTTAAACAAGAAGTTGACCCATCTGCTCTAACATGCCTGTATAGGTTAGTGGTGAGCGCGCCCGCCCTTCGTCCCAAAGGTCGTGAGATCGACTCCCCCTTGGTACAACGTTTTTTTTTTTCATTCCAGATTTAAAGAACACAGGAAAACTATTTAATAAAACAACAAGAAATAGAACAATACATGAAATGAAAGGAAGCAGACGATTTCTTGTTTTGTAAATAGTTTTCATGTGTATTTAAATCTGGAACGAAAAAAAAAGAGAAACGTTGTACCATGCGAGATTCGAACTCATGACCTTTGGAACTAAAGGCAACCGCGCTACACACTGACCTAAACGTAGGCGTGTTGGTACAGCTTGGTTAACTTCTTATTTAAAGAAATCACATCTCATTGTTGTCAATATCGTTGCCACTATTTGGCGCATGCTTTTATATCCACTCATCTAATTGCGTCCATGTGGATGTAATAATTGTTAATCATGTGTGTTTGGTGGGATTTATGATTATTTTCATATCATGGACACAGTTTCTCTGAATAACCTGTAAGTGTCGCCAAAGGAACAATAACCACAGAAACGTGCGTACGCAAGCAGGGGAGCAGCCGTGGATTTGTACGTGGATGCGCAGATATTCCCGTTCATATCAGATTTGATACATACGCCACTTTGCGTGGAAAGTGACGTGCGCAATGTTTTTGTGCGTGCGCACGGTTGATACATGAGGCCCCAGGACCTTCACCTGCTCTGCCCCTCACCTCTGGAACGCTCTACCACCAGACCTTCAAAACACCACCTCCATTTTTCTGTTCAAGACAGCCCTGAAAACACATCTCTTTAGACTAGCTTATCATTAACTTTACTAAATGTATTTTTATTATTTTGCATTTTATAATCTTTATGTATTTTATATTTCAATTTGTCACTGATAATGTTTGAACTGTATTGGTTTGTTAAGTGCCCTTGGGTGTCCTGAAAGGTGCTTTTAATTAAATTATTATTATTATTATTATTATTATTATTATTTAACAAGTTCCTGACTTTGTACAGTACTGCAATAGATTTAGCTATTTTTATTCTTATAGAATTTATGTGATGTTTCCAAGTCAGTTCGTCATCAATGATAACACCCAACAACTTCACCTCACTCAATCTACAAATCGCAACACCCTCAATTTTAAATGGAACATCAACAGTTCTCTTTTATTACTGAATATCATGTACCGGTAACTAGTAGTTGAGGAACTCCACATGTGATATTGCAGAGGTCAGATCTTACACCATTTACAGTATTTGTACAAACTGTTTCCTATCTTTCAAATAGCTATACCCACTGTAATGTTAATCCTCTAGTACCATATTTATTCAGTTTTTCAAGGAGAATAGTGTGGTCAGTAGTATTGAATGCTTTTTTTAAATCAACAAAAATACTAACACAATATTGTTTTTGATCGACAGCTGTAGTTACTTGTTCTATTAATTCCATGAGAGCCATTGATGTAGTTTTTTTTTTGTTGCTCTAAACCCATACTGTCTGCTACTTAGAATATTTTGTTTAGCAATAAGTTGATCTAATCTGGTCACAAATAGTTTTTCTAGAATTTTTGAGAACTGTGGTAACAAGGATATTGGTCTAAAATTGTTGAACACACATTTATCACCATTTTTTAAAAGAGGGACTACCTTATCTACTTTTATATTATCTGGAAATATTCCTGTTGAAAATGATAAATTACATATACAGGTAGTCCCCGACTTACGAGCACATCGACATACAAGGTTCCGGACTTACGAGCTGACTAACGAACAGTAAAGTTGTACAGAACAAACAGAAAATACAGCACTGGTATGTGTTTTTAGATGAAAGTGTGTTAGTTAGCTAACAGTTTGTAAACAAGTTTCTGAGCATGTTTATGAACTAGTATGTACGTTTGTGTTGAAAAACGAGTGTTCGTAGTAGCGCTAGCATAAATTTTCCGACTTACGACTGAAAATCCGGACTTACGAGCAACACGTGTTTTGTGTTCCGACATGCAAGATTTCGTCTTACGAGCACCTTGCAGGAACGGAACTCGCTCGTAAGTCAGGGACTACCTGTATATGTAAACGGCTGAATAATATGACTCATTATGTCCTTTACAAACATCATATCCATGTCTACCCAGTCTTTTGATCTCTTGTCTGTAATTCTTTTACTACATTCATTATTTCTTCTTTGTCAGTTCCATTAAGAAAAATAATCTTTGCACAACCTATGACTGAATGGCTTACATTATTATCTACTTTTGGTATTTTAGCTACAAGGCTTGATCCAACATTCACAAAATACTGTATTGATTAAATCCATTTACAATTTCATTCTCATCATGGATTCCACCGTTGTCCTTTACAAAATATTGTGAAATACCCATTTTTACTTTATGATTTTTCAAAACACTATTCATTATTTGCCGTGTTGTGTTCATTTAACCATTACTTTTATTTAATACCGTAAATCATTATAATATTCCTTCTTATGTTTCCTTATAATCCCTACTAATTTATTTTTATACTTCTTATATTTCTTTTCTGTCTCTTGTGTTCTCAATTTCAAGAAGCATGAATACAAATTTAAAAAAATTAACAGGCATTTCTCAACCCTTTCATCATCCATGGTTGATCAACAGTATGTCTCTTTGTATAATTAATTTGCACACAATTTTTTTCATACAGAGCTTCTAAAATATTCATAAACTCATCGTATGATTATCAATTCATTCCCAAACCCCTAAAACATACATCTGTGTAGACTTTACCCTGTATGTGACAGAAGAGCTAGTCAATAAAGCACAAAACCAAGCTTTTCATTTTGCGTCTTTCTGCCATGAAGGTTTGCTGCCCCTCTTCTGTATCTCTTGTCTGCTACACAGCCATAGAATTTTGCCTCAGCTCAGGTGTAGAAAACACACCAGTCCAGCCGCTGCCACCATTTGTTGAGGCTGAAATAAGGAGGGAGGCAAAAAGGCCCAGCTTGATGAGTTTTATGAGCTTCTTGGAAAATAACATGGAGGGCAGAAAAATACCTAAATCCCAGGCATGAGATTATTTCAAAGCTGCAGGATTTGTTGCAAAAATATTGGTAGAAAAGGGGTTTTGTTTTGTCACTGTAGGGGTGTAACGGTACATGTGAGTGTATTGAACCGTTACGGTATAGCACGTTTGGTTTGGTTCACGTGCGTACCGTTTCGGTTATTTTTTCACTCATTAAATTTTATTAACGAGAAATTATGTGCCGCGGAACTAAGGTTCCTAAATGTGTTTCAGCACGGCACTATAGTCTTGCAGCACACGTAGCATTAGCAGCCTAGCATCTTGTTGTGATCTCCTGTTTGGGAACATTATGGCTTTCTTGTTAAAACACAAGTGAACAAACCCAAAGCTGTGTGTCGACGTTGTTTCACGAAGATTGGATCAGCACACGTATCTGTACACATCTAACTTGTTAACGCTCTTGAAACGACATCATCCGAACGTGAACGTCTTCTACAGAAAAGCAGCTTGGTTGGTGCAAAGACTGACAGCAGCAGCATTTAAACAACCTTCATCAGGTAATTCAGATAGTCCAGAGCAATAACACAAGCTGTAGGAATTTTTAAAGCTCTGGATCTGCGTCTGAGCCGATTTAAAGCCCTGCCCTGATGAGGATGAACGAGAGAATATTCAACCACCTCATAACAAATGATGACTGTTCAAGAAGAGGTATTGTTATTTTATTATTATGATCTAATTAACTTTTTTTATTATAATTATAATCTTAGTACCTCTTTTTTTACCTCTTTGTGCTTAATTTTCGGTCTGGGACAGAGATAGCAGCTGAGTCTTCTTCCTCTTGAGGGAAATCCACCAGAGTTCACCTCCAGCTAAGAAGTATGTGATGACTGAACTCTGAACTTTTCCAGGGACAGGTGGGAGCAGGTCCAAGAAGAGGTTGTAAGTAATGAGGACAAATACAGCCACACTGCAAAATTAGCAAAGCTCTACCTCTCTATTCCTGCTACTGTTGCTAGTGAGAGGTTTTCTCTACCGCTGGAGATATTCAAGGTCAAGGTGTCTTTATTGTCATTCACATGACATGTGGTACATGAGGAGGGACAAAACTTTGTGCACAGGGTCACTTGTCATATTGTAACTGCAATTAGATCTGTGCTTTTGGCAGAAAATGTGGACAAGTGTCACTTTTTGGCCAAAAACTTAAAACTTGATTAGTTAGCTTGTAAACGGTCTGTTGCTGCTTATTGTTCTGGTTCTGACTGTTATTGTATTTATTGAGATTTTTATTATTGCTAGTATGGTTTATTTATTTTAAAGAGTGCCGTTTATTTAAAATATCATCCCAATGGGTTGCTTTCATTTATTTTTAAATGTGTTTACTTGGCATATTTTTAAAATTAACGTTTTGTAAGTCTTTATTTTGTCTTTTTTTTTTTTGTAACGAAAATTAAATGAACCAAGCCCTCCTTGAAATTGAATCGAACTGAAATGTGATTTTAGCGTACCGTTACACTCCTATTGTGCATTCTGGGTTCTTTCAAGTGTTACCAAAAGTTATATAGTTACATTTATCAGGAGATGTCAGAATATTTTGTCTTTAAACAAAAAAAGGTCCATGTTTGTTTATGTCTACAACAACACTGAGCTTCAGTTTAATCCCAATAAAAAATAATTATTCTTTAGGAGGATATTTTTTTTGAAAGATGGTCAAAATGCTAAACATCAATTTTCATTTATTTGTACTTGTGTAATAATGTCTGAAAGTGTAAGTTATGCTAATTGCCTGTCTTAGAAGAACACTTTACTTATACACTACAGTGTTTGTTTTTATGCAGTGTTTACAATTTACATTGCTTTTTATGCTTAATTTTTCACATGGATGCACATTGATGTCAGCTACAAAATGAGAGCTTGTTTCCTCTAACAGTGTTGTTGGCTCCAAATTAATAGCCGTGGTTCGTTTGGTGACACGGGAGGATCACTCTTCCTTAATGAAAGCTGCGTCCCAAGTTCGAGCCAGGCAAACCGTCATGGCAGCGATAAGTGCAGATGAAGCATCGCTTTAACAGCAGAGCAAGAACAACACTTGAAAGGTGGGAGCGTATTTAACAGCTTTCTGAATGAACGAGTGCAGGAATAATACGGCAGCTGTGTGTTGTGATACTGCGGGAGAACTTTCCAGTCCATTCATCAGCCATGGAATGAGGAAGAGGAGAGCGAAGGAGGAAACATTGAGAGTGAGACATGCATTTGATGGGTGAGAGGCAAAGAAAAGGGAATTGGTGAGAAAAAAAAAGAAAGTTTTTCCTTTTTAAGACGACAACGGAATGAAGAAAGGAGGGTGATGTTTGGGTTTTAAACAAGAGGAGTCTGATTCAGACTTTGAAAGAGATGCAGTGTCTCACTAATTTGCCAGCACTGAGACCAACCAAAGCCAATTTGTGCAGCTCAAGGTGACCTTTGGGAGAGAAAATCAGTGTGTGTGTTTACAAGTGTAAGAGCGTTTGAGAGAGAGAGCTAAAGATGCATCAAAAGAGACAGAGTGTCCTCTTTTTCAGTTAGTAAAGCTTTAACTGTGGCTGTGAGAACCAGCACAGCCAAGCACATACACAGGCATTCTCTCCAGCATGTACGTGCACGAAAACAGACCTGGGCATCGTCATCAGGGGTGCCAAGATTAATGGTCTCGCTGTTGTCTTTTCTCGATAACAGCCTCATCATCAGCCAAGCGTCCCGCCTAGCTGATAAATCATCGTAATGTAGGGAGATAAGTTCTGACAGCTTTAACAGCCACTGCGTTTTTGACATTGATCACACATTTTTGGTCCACATGAACTCCTTCTATCCATAGAAAACATGGCAATTTTTAAAATCCATTTAAAACCTTCAGATCACTCAAATATTATGGAGAAATGATGGATGCTAAAGACAATGCAGCCATTTGCTGTAGGCTAAGTCTCTTGCGAAATTCTTGTTGCAATGGCAGTGAAGTAAAACATTTTTTCATTCAACCTTTATTTATTCAGGTAAATCTTTTGAACCTCATGGGCTCATTTACGAAAGCGACCTGCTAAAACTAAAGAACAATGAACAGCAGTGATAGAATTTCATTAAACAATAATTATTATTCAATAATTATTCAAATCAATGTCTTGAATACCGGTAGTTCTTATCTTTTGAAGTGGGTGTTCTGTGAAAATGCTGTGAACAGTTAGTATCTAACCTGTTGTACTGTAGATAGCTCTTTCAACACCCTCAGTTTAGAGAGAAACAGAGTTATTTCTGACCAGATTAATGAGCTAACAGCTAGCCTGAGCAAGGCCAAGGCTAGAGTGGCTTGCTCTTGTCTTATAACAACTCCAAATTATAAATTATTACTAATGGCTTTCACCTTCCTGTTGCTGTTTTCCAAACCTTTGCATTTTCATCAAATTCAGAAGGCTATTTACAAAGAACTATCCCATATTGAACTGCAGCCTGGGCTACTACCTGCAGGACTATTTTAACATGTCTGCAGGATTGACCAAGTGATGTAAAATTGATGGTAGTATAAAAAAAAATTTTTGAAACCATTTGCATCAAACTATGAAATTTTGGGAATCCAGGTTATTCAAAGACAGCAGCAGTCTGCTTTAATCTCCCTCTAACTAGCCGTTAGCTCATCAGTCAGGTCAAAATGAAATTTAATTTCTCCAAACTGAAATAATTCAAGGAGCTATATATAACAAGTAATCCGCTCATTCTCAGTCAGTTCATCTGGACAGTTTCTTTGATTGAGAATGAGCGGATTTGATACCTGGACTATTGAGAATGAACTTTCTTATAACAAGTAATATTCATTCTCTCTTTCGCCTTTGACGAAGACGGTCACACTTACTCTCCTTCCTTCCCTCCTGCTTTTTTGCTATATTGTCCTGTCAATCTCAGAGCCTCTCTTTACACATCTTCCAAATCAAAAATTATTATGGATTTGGTCTGCTGGTCCCTCAATGGAATTGATTTTAAAAAAATCCACCAGACGACAGGCTGCTGGAGAGCCCTCATGCCCTGAATGGACCCACGCAGCTGGATATGTCATTGATTCCTGGGGGGAGGGGAAGATGATGTGTCTATCTGTATTGTCTGTGGAGGACGTAGAAGAGGTGTACATTATTGGATTTATGATAACAGGGTTTCTGCTTTTTGCAATCTGTGGATACCTAGGATATCGACAAATTAGGAAGACCTCGGCAGCAGTTTCAGCCATGGTAAAGCTGTCAGCCTTATGTCATTGAGGGGGCCAGCAGAACTTGAAGGCAGACAGTAAACAGAGTCTGGCAGCCCAAACAATTGTTGAGCCACCTCCTCAGGACAAGATGCAGCTGTTTACCTCCACCTCACAAATAAGGTACACTTGAGGACCAAGATGTTCACATTTTGGACCGAGATGACAGATAGTTTGAGAGGGGAGTGAAGGAAGCAATTTATGTAAAAAGAAAGAAACCATCTCTTAACAGAGGAGGAGGTCTCAGATTTCAACTTTCAAAAACTTATGATGCAGCTTTAGGACTGATACTAAGCCAGTTTCACACCAATCAGATGGGACCAGAGGGGCCACATCTGTGAATTAGATTAACAAAGACATTTAAAAAAAAACTCTACTGTGAGGTGTGATAGGTCAATCTGCATATGTATGTGTGTATCTTATCTCAGCTTTAAAACCTGAACCCCACAGCTATGTTTACATGGACATAAGTAATTGGATCAAACGGTCGTTCGGAATAAAAACGCGTCATGTAAACACCCTGTTCTGGTTATTTTTTGTTTATTCAGCGTGATCCAAAATAATTTGTGATCAGAACGAAACGGGTGGTTTATGCCGATTCATAACCCGAACGGTGCACATGTAGTCAAAGTCAAAGTCAACTTTATTGTCAGATCTGCAATATGTACTGTACAGGACATACACAGGACCGAAATTGCGTTTCTCTCAGTCCCTCGGTGCAACAGTAAACATCTAAACATTGAAACACTGAAACATATAATAATAGACATAAGCATAAAATAGTAAAACTAACATTGTCCTGAGTTTTTTTTTTTTTTTTGCATAGCGGTGCAAGAGCATGAAAATCCACACCAACTCTAAAACTAAAACATTAAACATTTAATGAACATAATACTGTCCTGAGTTTTTGCATACTAGCACAAAAAAAAGAGTATAAAAAGTATAACTAAAATAAACTAAAGGTTTCTAGCATTGACATTTGCAAAGTGGCAAAGCAGCGTATGAGTCAATGTACACAGTATATGTATGAGGTAGTAGTTGATGTTGTTATAGAGGCAAAAAGTGGCATATGCAGTAAGGCACATTGGGCATCCCTAAATAAGACCGTTCAGAGCACACTGTATATGTACCAGCAGTGGTGTAGATATTAGAGTAGTGTAAATAAATGTAAACAGTAGTAATTACATGTAAGCAGTAGTAATAAAAGTAAACAGTATTAATAAATGTAAACAGAGAATGTAAACAGTATTATGATTATAGGCAGTGATGTAATACAGACATTAGTGCAAGTATGAGAAGTAGTGCAAACTGTATGAGCACATGACCGAGAGTTTAGTGAAAAACTTTGTGTTGAGTGATAATGTGTGAGAAAGTTTTAGTGTTAAGGCAGTTCAAATGGGAGGGGGGGCAGAGCAGGCAGAGTGTTTAGCATTCTGACTGCCTGATGAACAGAGCTGTCTCTCAGTCTGCTGGTTCGAGCCTGGAGACTCCTCAGTCTCCTCCCTGATGGCAGCAGTAGTCTGAATCAGCTGTGTAGTGGGTGTGTGGGATC
>JBBPBX010047400.1:11380-26173 GCA_038048925.1 Garcialebias charrua | reverse complement strand
ACCAGAACAGACTTTTGCAGTTACAATATTTAATAAAACAATTTCATTAAAACAATCCTTTTAAAACCAAGGTTTCCAGTCCATCACTCAGTCCTTGAAAAGAAGGAAGACTCAAACAATGGAAAACACTTTGAAACCATAACCGGTCGTTGTCGTCTTCCAGTCCAAATGCTCTTCAACGGAGTGATGTAATGCCCTGCCCCCAACACCTGTCCGACCAGTCCAGGTTTTGATGAGAGTGGGCCGAACAACCAGGGAAAGATAGGACAAGACAGCAGAGTGTCCACAGCGCTGCAACTCCAAACAGTAAAAGCTGGTGCCTAAAACAGAAAACCCATTATTGTGGATTCAGAAACAAATTAAGTCTAAATTGCAGGCAGCTTACCCAGAGGTGGAAACACAGCCAAACCAGGGAGGAAACAGGTCAGCAGGTGAGGACCAAAAGGAAGCCGCACGCCACAACAACCCACAGCCACAGCCGGCAACGCCAGCAGAACAATGCTGCAGAAACGCACGACAGGTGTAACACCCCAAAAGCCCAACACGATCCCAGTCACTGATTGAAAAACTGGCACTTACGATCTCAGATGAGCAGATCCAGAACACAAGCAAAATAAAGCAGCCGACTGTAGTGAAGGAAACAAAGATACTCGCACCCCACAGCAGCCTGCTCAATATAAAGGCATCTGCCCCGCCCATCAATCAACGGTGTGCAAATGGCTACACCTGCTCCACAGGGTGGAGGGGGGTGTGTGGTGGAACACCATCTCACCACATTCTACCCCCCGATGTTGCATCGTCGCCCCGACGATGGACCTGCACACTTCAGCACCAGGGGCGAAAAATGGCAAACTGTGCGTTGGAAACTGGCTGACTAGTTCCTGCCGCATAACCCACAGGTCGAGGAAGGTGATGGACATTTGAATGCTGTCCTGCCCCTAAACGGGCAGTACGACGCAAGGATGGAAGAACTGCCTCAGAAGTTTGAACAGGGTGACCGTTTCCTAAAGCGACCGGTGGAAGCAACCCTGTGGCTGTGGAGCTAGTAGGTACATAAGTATCAGAGACCAACAAGCACAAATCATCCTCCACAGAGTCATCCAACTTCCTTGTAGGCAAGGTAGGCTTTGACTGCAGGGGTGCAGGTGTGAGCTCTGGCCCAACCCGAGCCTTCAGCATATCCCGATGCACATTTCGAGTTCTCTGCAAGTCACTCACAGGAGCCACAGTATAAACCTGCTCTCCAGCCGTTGAAGCTCTCACAACCTGATGGATAACTGAGTTAAAGAGGTCCTGGATTTTATGACGACCTCTAACACTATGATCACGCAGGTAAACCAACTGTCCCTCCTGTAATGGAACCTGCCGTATGCCTTGATCATGATGCTGTTTTCTACGCCCTGCAGCTGCCAACAAGTGATCCTGAGCATGATGAAAAGCCGTAGTTAATCTAATCCCATGTTCAGCCACCCAGTCCACCACCTCACCTGGTGTAGGATCCTGAACACGACCCAACAAGAAATCCACAGGCAGCTGAGGTTCACGGCCAAACATGAGAAAAAATGGGGACTCCCCATTACTCTGATGGGGGGCAGTGTTGTAACAAAACAGTACTTGGGGAAGACTGGAAGCCCAATCCTGCTTCCTAGACACTGGTAGAGTGCGCAACAGGTTATGAAGTGTTCTATAGAGCTTTGGAGCGTGACGTCACTGGTCCGCGGCGCAATGCATGATGGTCCACGGCGCAATGCATCATGGGATCGTTAGCGACATTTTTGAAGCCTTAGCTCTGTTTCTCGTTTTTTTGTTGGAATCAAAGAAGTTTTAACAGTTTTGCAATGGGTCGAACTTGTTGTGTAATTGGATGTAATGTCCGCTCCCACGACCAGAAATGTAAAAAGATAGAAAACGGAGTTTCGTTTTATAGTTTCCCCACCATGGAAACAACGTGAGGGAGATAATGTGTCAGCCATGACAAAAAGGAGACGAATGGCCTGGATTTCAGCGGTGAGACGTACTGATATAACGTTCTCCAGCATCAAAACATACTTACTAGTTTGTTCCAAACATTTCCATTCAGGTGAGTATTTTAAATCGGTTTTCTGGAGTTGTACCATTCAATGTGTTCAGGTGTATCATGTGTAGGTCGTGTTCAGATCATAATGGGTCAACCTAGTTTATGTCGGGTTTATATTATGTATGTAATGTAGTCTGAATTTACACAGAGTGGACACAATAATAATAATCATTTTATTTAAAAGTGCAGACACCCACCCAAGGACACTTAAAAAAGAAACACAGTTCAAACATTAGCTGTAAAAAACTTAAAATAGAAAATCGAAAATAATAAACATACATTTAGTAAAGTTAATTATAAGCTAGTCTAAAGAGATGTTTTCAGGGCTGTCTTGAACAGAGAAAGGGAGGTGGTGTTTTGAAGGTTTGGCAGGTAGAGCGTTCCAGAGGTGAGGGACAGAGCAGGTGAAGGCCCTGCTCCCCATGGTGGAGAGACACGCAGAGGGTACATGGAGATGTAGCAAAGAGGAGGATCTGAGAGAGCGTGATGGGATGGAGATTTGTAGGAGTTCATCTGTGTTATTGTGAAACAAACTGTTTAAAGTTGATTTTGTTGTCACATTTACTGTAGTAATACTGATCTGTGTTCTATTCAAGGCAAACCTTCATATGAAATGGATGAGTCAAATCCCGACTGGGCTCCAACACTGCACTTGGGTCACTCTGAGGTAAAAGTCTCAACATCAGACCGACATGCTCGTCGATTAAAGAGACGTTACAGCAGAGCACAAGGGGAAGATGATGACCAGGAAGTGATGAAAAGGGCAAATCAACAAGCAGTGGAGGCAGCAGGAGTGGAGCAAGAGCAAGTTGGGGAGGCAGCAGACAATGAGCATCAACAGGTGATGGAGGCTGCAGGAGTGGAGCAAGAGCAAGTTGGGGAGGCAGCAGACGATGAGCACGAGCAGGTGGTGGAGGCTGCAGGAGTGGAGCAAAAGCAAGTTGGGGAGTCAGCAGACAATGAGCATCAACAGGTGATGGAGGCTGCAGGAGTGGAGCAAGAGCAAGTTGGGGAGGCAGCAGACGATGAGCACGAGCAGGTGGTGGAGGCTGCAGGAGTGGAGCAAGAGCAAGTTGGGGAGGCAGCAGACGATGAGCACGAGCAGGTGGTGGAGGCTGCAGGAGTGGAGCAAGAGCAAGTTGGGGAGGCAGCAGACGATGAGCACGAGCAGGTGGTGGAGGCTGCAGGAGTGGAGCATGAGCAAAATGGGGAGTCTGCGGTGGAAACCCCTCGAGAGGACATCACTGTCGCTGCAGATGGGGAAGAGGAAGAAGAACCAGCAGCAAAAAGGCGACAAACAGAATGTCACTTGTGCGAACCAAGAATATCAGAAATGAATCGTCTCTTACAGGAAAACAGGGAGCTCAGGTCAGAGCTGAATAAAAAACAGCTAGACAAAGAATTTCTTAGGGGTGACACAAAAAAAGTCAGGTACTATACAGGACTTCATTGCTTTGCCGTATTGTTGTCATTGTTTGAATTTGAAATGAAACAGATCCATTTTGAAGTAAACATTTGATGTAATTAAACATTTCCAGTAAATGTGATGAACGTGTGAGTTAATACATTTTATAGAAAACACACAAAAATGTGCAAATATAAGTCAACAGCATGTTTTACATAATTATGTCTCCCTTGAAGTACAAGCTCTGAGAAATATCTTTAGGAAGCTTCATGCTTTCTGTAGACGTCCAGCCATGTCTGTGTGGTCCACACAAGGTCACAGTGGTTTGATTATGCACCTGTGCAGAGTGGGTGATGCTTCTGCAGGTAAACTTCATCTCCTGCCTCCAGCTGCTGGATGCTGCATGTCTTGTATCTGTGAGGGAACTTTCTCCAGGCAGCAGCGATCACACTGAGTCCATCAGAAGATGCTCCAAGTTCAGGAGTTGGTGTTTATGATGAAACCACTTTAAGATTTTTTTTCACTGCTAGCTGTATTTTAATGTAGGTGTTTTGATGATTCACACACCATTTTATTTCTGTGTGTAGACACACTGTTACTCAGCATGACCCACGGTGTTCTGGTGGCTCAGAGTCAGAGCAGAACCTGTGAACACAATTAAAATGGTGAATGAAAAGACAATCTATAATATACAGTATATATATGCATCTTAATACATATACTGTATATAGTGATTATAGTAATCTAATCAAGATTTGAAGTCTACATGTTATTAGACATGCTCAAGTCATTAAAAATAAGGTAATTTTCAACTTGGACCCTTGTAATTTAGTTAAAAAACATACTTTAAAAATAAAGTGTTCTCAGTTTTTAATACTCCTAGCATACAGAAGGTTGTTTGATTCTGAAAGAAATGTAAATTAATAATTTATGTACAACTAAGGAGCCAAAAACAACGTACCTTCAACGTATTTACAATCTGGGGGCTTTAAAAATGTCCAAATCATCTACCCAGCTGTTCATAGATTGGACCAGCTCTCCCAGTGATTTGTAATTATAAAAATTATTTGTGGTGTAAACACTGACACAGACCAGGTCTGCTAAAATGAATGACTGGGAAGGGAATGTCAGTGGAGGTAAGTATTACTCCAGGTCTCTGCTCCATTTATTTATTTATTTCAAACGGGCAACATTTCCAATTATACCGATTTTTTCCATGTAGTTTTTTTTTTCTCACCTGGGAGAAGCTTATTAGGATACAGTCCACTTTATTTTGCCTGCTTTTCAGAACTGTGACGGAAGAAATCTCCTGAATTTCTTTTATTTTTTCTGAAGACAACAAACATGGCGGTCGAAACCGGAATGCCCCGACACGCCCCCGACACCCGCCCACACAGTGACGTGTGCTCCAAAGCTCTATTAAAACGCTCACACTGCCCATTTCCAGTAGGGTGGTAAGGGGTAGTGCGCGATTTTTTAACTCCATACATGTTAC
This sequence comes from Garcialebias charrua, assembly GCA_038048925.1. NCBI lineage: Eukaryota > Metazoa > Chordata > Actinopteri > Cyprinodontiformes > Rivulidae > Garcialebias > Garcialebias charrua. The sequence continues at coordinate 21,196 of JBBPBX010047400.1, read as the reverse complement.
AAAGCTGCTGAATCAATGCACTCTCAAAGCTCCGACCCTGATCTGAATGAATGCGGCTTGGAACCCCAAATCTAAAAAAACATTCATTGAGCAAAACCTGAGCGACGGTAGCCGCTTTCTGGTCCCGAGTTGGAACAGCAACTGTGTATTTAGTAAATACATCAGTAATTACCAGAACATTTTCCAAGCCATTCCGTGAAGGCTCCAACATAGTAAAGTCCATGGCAACAATCTCGTTCGGCCGAGAAGCCAACAGATGACCCATAAAAGTGCCCGAGCCAGATGTTACATTTTTAGCAACCTGGCACCGTTGACACTCCTGTACCCACTGTTTAATGTCATTAGACATTCCGGGCCAGTAACAGCGCTGTCTCACCAACTCAGCGGTGCGTTCCACACCCTGGTGTCCATGTTCCTGATGTAACTGAGTCAAAACAGTCGGTTTAAGAACTGATGGCAAAATCAGTTGTAAAATTTCCTCACCCCCATCTGACCGATGGACTTGATGGTACACCACACCATCTCTTGCGACAAGACGACCCCACTCTTTTAAAAGAACCAAGGACAGTTTGGGAAATTGCCGTTTCTCCTCGGGAGTAGGATAAACCTGCCTCTTCCAAAAACCCAAAATGTCCTTCAGAAGGGGGTCAGCTTCCTGCAAAGTGCGAAGGTCAGACACAGAATGAGATGGCAAAACAGTTGCCACAAATTGAGTTGCAGCCACTGGAACAGGACATGGGGCACACCGAAGAGCCTCTGGGATGGAGGTGCCCGACTGAAGTTCTTCCAGACCATTACCTGATATAGGCTGGCGGGAAAGTGCATCAGCATTGTCATTGCTGCGTCCAGAACGATACTTAATATCGAAATCAAATGCAGCAAGTTGAGCAGCCCAGCAATGCTCCACTGCACCAAGCTTGGCTGAATGAAGATAACTCAAAGGGTTGTTATCTGTATAGACCAGCCCAAAAGATATTCCCTAAATTTCTCAGCCATGGCCCATTTTAAAGCCAGGAACTCCAACTTCATAGAGCTATAATTAGCCATGTTGCGCTCTGAAGGGTTAAGACCTCGACTGGCGTATGCAATGGGCCTTACTCAGAGATGGGTAGAGTATTCAATTTTTTACTCAAGTAAAAGTATTGTTACTTGAACCAAATATTACTCAAGTAAAAGTAGTGAGTAGGCATCCAAAAATTTACTTGAGTAAAAGTAATAAAGTACTTTGATTATAACCTACTCAAGTAGCGAGTAACTGCGGAGTACCATCTCGTGTCGTTAAATTATAACATGCAAATGGATTTACAAGGAAACATAACTTTTAATGAAACTGAACATACATTGTTTTAAATAAAAAGGCAATACCAGCCAAAAGGATATAGAAATAAACCACTTATCTTTTACATTGTTACATTTGTTGTAAATAAAAAAACAACTACAAAGGCAACTGTAGCCCAAATAATTCTGCTAAATAATAATAAACTTGACTTTCTGCAAAACTTTGTTTCTACCAGTAAATGTTGGAACTCATTTTCTTATATTTTGACATCCTATAAACAGCACTAACTGTTTACCAGAATCTCCGACGTCACTCAACATGGCCCGCGCGGAGAGTTTGTTGTGGTCACGTGACTGGTTGGCTTCACTTGATTGGTTACATGTCAGGTGACAATAAGTTACGCAATAATTTTGCTGCAAATGTTTTTACATACTTGAAACAAAAGTAACTGTAGCGATCGGCAGAATGCCCATAGTAACTGAGTAAAAGTTGCGGTTTTCTCCCCTAAAATTTACTCAAGTAAAAGTACAAGTCTTTCACATTTAAACTACTCTCACAAGTACAATTTTCTCAAAAAGCTACTTAAGTAAATGTAATTGAGTAAATGTAACTCGTTCCTACCCACCTCTGGCCTTACTCCACCCTCCGTTTCCTGTGACAACACTGCCCCAAGTCCACTGAGACTGGCATCTGTCTCTAAAATAAAAGGGCGTGAAAAGTCAGCATATGCCAACACTAGTGCAGATGTTAATTTTGCTTTTAAAGCCTCAAAGCTCTCCTCACACTCTGATGTCCAGGCAGATTGAAAAGCCTGACCAGACCCCTTCCTGGACTTTGTGCCTACTTGTTGTGCCACCAGCTTATGAAGAGGACCCGCTAATCTAGCAAAACCCTCCACAAAGCGCCTGTAATAACTAGCAAAGCCCAAGAATGAGCGTAGTTCTGAAACCTGTGTGGGACGTGGCCATTTAGCTACTGCCTCAGTCTTGGCAGGGTCTGTGGCTACACCTTTATCTGAGATAAGGTGCCCCAAGTATTTAACCTGTCGTTTGAAAAAAGAACATTTTTCCAGTTTTACTTTCAGACCTTCTCTCTGAAGCAGAGCAAGGACTGCTTCCAAACGCTCCATGTGCTGGGAGACCGAACCCGAAAACACAATGATGTCATCCAAATATAAAAGAAGTGACTGGCACTGCTGGTCTCCAAACATCCTCTGCATCAGACGCTGGAATGTGCTTGGTGCATTACAAAGCCCGAAGGGCATACGGTTCCACTCAAAGAGTCCAAATGGCGTGCAAAAAGCAGTTTTTGACTTATCCTGTTCTGATACAGGAACCTGATTGTACCCACTGGTTAAGTCTAGAGTGGAAAACCACTGGGCCCCGGAGAGATGGTCCAGACTTTCCTCAATGCGAGGCAATGGGAAAGCATCTTTTCTCGTTTTGCTGTTAAGCTGACGGTAGTCCACACACATACGAAGGCTGCCATCTTTCTTCTTAACAAGAACGATGGGAGAGGCATAAGGGCTACTGCTTTCCCTTATTACCTGGTTCTGTAAGAGCTGATTGATGTGCGACTTGGCAGCCTCGTACTCTGAGGGAGGAATGCGTCTGTACCTCTGCCGGACCGGAACTTCATCCAACAGGGGAATGTCATGAGAAACCAAATTAGTGCACCCCAAGTCACCCTCATGAGCTGAAAAGACAGAGCTATACTTCCGTAGAAGTGACTGAATCTGCTGTTGTTCAGTTTCTGTCAGTTCAGACAAATCAACAGGTTCAATCAAGCTCTGCTCTGAAGTAGAAGCCACCCGAGAAGAAATTGTAGCACCAGGTCTTATTTCTATCACATCAGGGGGTAGGCTAACCACTTCAGTTTGACTCAACACACCAAGGTGAGTTCGGGGATAAAGTACAACATCAGTAGTTCCCACATTTAAGACTGGAACATAAACAGTGCCGTGCACAGCCTGAATGAGACATGGCGAGGCCAATAAGCCAACTGGTAGGCCAGACTCTGGGGGCTCGAACAATAAAACCTGACCAGTAAATTGTTCAGGGCAGGTTGCAGCTACAAATTTCATAACCCCACCAGTTATCCTCACAGCTCGAGGGCCCCGGACCTTAACAGCACCAGCTAACAGCACTGGGGACTTAGTTGCTGCTTGGTGACACTGCTGCAGAGCTTCCACAACTGGACCAGGAGACTTTGTAACTGAAGGCAAGTCAAAGAACGAACCACCATGTGCCCCAAAGAGTTCTTGGTAAATGCGCTGAATTATGTTCATTCCCAAAATGCCAGGAACTGAAGAACCAACATTAGGGGGATCTTTAACCACAAGAATCCCACAATGCGGAAGCACCTTATCACAAAGATTAACATCCAACTCTAGATAGCCAATGTATGGGATGGAAAGACCATTGGCTGCCCGGAGCTGCAACCAATGACATGACTGAAGGCAATCACGCCCCAATGATGCAAAATGTTCCTGGAAACAGCTCTCAGTGATGGTCGACACCATGGAACCTGTGTCTACTAAACAAGTCACAGAGATACCGCCCATAACAACATCAATGACTGGACAAGTTGCCAACAATTTTGATGTGGCTGCTGGTTGCGAGCCTGCTATTCCCCCTCCTGAGTTGTGGCTCAACAGCTCAGTGGGTGCTAGTTTTCCGTCCGGTTAACTGGCCTGACCACAGAGTCAACCTTGGCACGGACCCGCTCACCATCACACTCTCTGGCAAAGTGACCCGGCCGTTGACACCTGTGGCAGACCACTGAACCCGGACGAGGAGACCGTTCCCGTGGGGAAGAAGTCTGAAGCGAAGCAATACACTGGGTGAGCTGATTAATCTGTTCCTGTTGCTGTTTTAGAAGTTCCCTTAACTCATCGAGCTCAGGGCGGGCAGCAGTAGATGGAGCCAGCCGGGAGCTACCATAAACCCCATACTGCCGCCCATAGGTGGATGGGAGAGAATGACTACGCTCCCTAACACCACCTGGAAACCCTTGTCTCTCCCACCTAATTGCCTCCCCACGCACCTCCAGCAAGGTGGCAGCGGGATGACCCCGAACGTACCGTTTCAGTTCCCGACGAAGAGCACTGTCTAACACTTGCTCTACAAACTGGTCACGCAGCAGAATATCAGCATTCAGCAACCCATCAGGAGCATTCTGCTTTACTGGCTCCATAAGGGCCATCAAAGCTAAGGAAAACTGCAACAGTGTTTCTTCCTCTTGCTGCTTCCTAGAAAAGAATGCATGTTGGAGAGTTATATATGACTCAGTGCAACCATACAACTCCCTCAAAATAGCCAAGATTTTAGTTGGGTCATTCCTCTCTGCATCAGTGCGGTACTTTATTTCCTCCCTTGCTTCTCCCTCTAAATGATCGAAAAGAAAGAAAGCCTCATCAGCCGCTGACAAATGGCGAGCCCGAATACATGATTGGGCCTCTTCAGTCCACTCACCGATCCCAATGCCAGTCCCACCACTGAACATGGGACACCGTCGGTCCCTGGGCACAACCACCAACCGCTCAGAAGCTACAGCGCCAGCCGGCATGACACCACCAACCACCGCCGGGGAAGAAGCGGCGCCCGGCAAACCCCCAACCGTCACACTCTGCCAACCCACTCCCTCCACCGGCCGCTGTGCCCCCTCCTCCATGCCTGCAGGGAAGAAAAAGAGAGAAAAGTAAAAAAAGAGAAAGGAATTTTTTTTTTTTTTTTTTTTTTTTTTTAAACTCTTTTAGAAAATAAACCCCAAACCCACAATTAGGTCTTCTCTTGGACCACTACTGCTGTCTTGTCCTACCACAAAATAAAACCACACCCAACAATAAAAGACTTAAACATAAAAATATATATATATATATATATAAAAAAAGTCTGTTCAATGGTGTGGTGTGGTGCTCTGGTGTAAATCCTTCCAGCAACGCCAAATGTGACCAGAAGGTGGAGCTCTTGCTCTTTTAAATTATACACCAGAACACCAGAACAGACTTTTGCAAAGTTAAAATATTTAATAAAACAGTTTCAATAAAACAATCCTTTTAAAACCAAGGTTTCCAGTCCATCACTCAGTCCTTTAAAAGAAGGAAGACTCAAATAATGGAAAACACTTTGGAACCATAACCGGTCGTTGTCGTCTTCCAGTTCAAGAGCTCTTCAACGGAGTGATGTGATGCCCTGCCCCCAACACCTGCCCGACCAGTCCAGGTTTTGATGAGAGTGGGCCGAACAACCAGGGAAAGACAGGACAAGACAGCAGAGTGTCCACAGCGCTGCAACTCCAAAACAGTAAAAGCTGGTGCCTAAAACAGAAAACCCATTATTGTGGATTCAGGATAAAATTAAGTCTAAATTGCAGGCAGCTTACCCAGAGGTGGAAACACAGCCAAACCAGGGAGGAAACAGGTCAGCAGGTGAGGACCAAAAGGAAGCCGCACGCTACAACAACCCACAGCCACAGCCGGCAACGCCAGCAGAACAACACTGCAGAAACGCACGACAGGTGTAACACCCCAAAAGCCCAACACGATCCCAGTAACTGATTGAAAAACTGGCACTTACGATCTCAGATGAGCAGATCCAGAACACAAGCAAAATAAAGCAGCCGACTGTAGTGAAGGAAACAAAGATACTCGCACCCCACAGCAGCCTGCTCAATATAAAGGCATCTGCCCCGCCCATCAATCAACGGTGTGCAAATGGCTACACCTGCTCCACAGGGTGGAGGGGGGGGGGGGGTGGAACACCATCTCACCACAGAGGCTACAGCTGAGCAATGAACTAACATGCTAACAGACGTTGCTGTAAACGCTGTGGACCGTGTGAAGCTGCAGGAAGCTGCAGAGCTCACCAGCTCCCAGTAATAAATTAACTATTATTTTCTCTTCATTATGGCTCGGAATGTGTGTGTTTTTTGATAATTATGTAGGGTAATGTGTTAGGATAGGCTAAGTGCTTGGTAAAAATCCAGTACTGTATGTATGAGGTGCCGTTTGGATGTATGAGGTGCGTGTATGAGGTGCTATTTGGACGTATTTTCTGACTTACGACGATTTTCGAGTTACGAACGGGCGTAGGAACGGAACTGCGTCGTAACTCGGGGACTACCTGTATTTACGAATTCGAAGTTGTCAAATGCTCTAGTTGCATAAATTTAATTTTGGCCTCTTCTCTTTTAGTTCAGAATCAACACCGAGACATCTTTTTTTAACGATTCCAACTGATATCCAACGTGTAAAACTATCCTAGATATTTCCCGCCAAATGAGGCTGTCGGGCTGCGGGTCAGAGGTCAGAGGTCACGACGCGAGGGCTCTTGTTTTCCAGTTTACTTCTGAGCTAAACTTCCAGCAGCTTCTCTCTCTGACATCTGAGGCTGCGAGTTCAGCCAGTTTGAGCAGCCCTGACTCAGCAGCTCCACGTATCTGTGAAGTGAGGAGCCTCGGGTGGGGGGACGGGGGGAGAGGAGCGGCGAGCGGTCTAAACGGGGAGGTATTCTGACCACGCAGCCGTGTGACACAGCAGTCTGAGCCCTTACCGTTCACACGAGATGACGCACATTTACTCCACTTCTCAGTCCGTCTGAAAGCTCGCCAGTAGCCTCCATAACCCAAAGTTAGCCGGAGGGGGCGGAGGGGGCGGGGGCTCGGAGATCTGGATGGAACAGGCTGGGGCCATGGAGCTGAAAACTGAATTTTAAATCCTCTTTGCTTCTTTTTCAGTCAACAGAGAACATCATCTAAAGCTGTGAGACGAACGCTGAGAACGCCTGCTTGTTGTTATTGAAGAGATTTTTTTAGGCCCTGGCCCTGAAAACGATTTCTGGTGAAAACGGAGGAGTTTCGTTGCGTTTGTACAGTTCGTTTACACGAAAATAGCAAATTTGAGCACGGGCTCCAGAGTGCAATGTTTTCAAAAACGTCCCGATGTCCGTTATTGTGTAAACAGAAAAAAATTGATCTTTTCTGTAATTCCTGGTGCAGTGACGTAAAACATAACGTTTTCCTACAATCCACCGAAGAAGAAACGAATGACAATTTATACCAGAGTAACGTTTGTGCTTCTGAGTCTGATAAATCAAACTACTGTACGGCTCTCCAACACAGTGCTCATTTTACACCTCTTTACTTAAATAATCGAAAATTAAATAAACGTTCTTTTTTTTTTTAACACATGCGCACTTAGAGTTTCAAAGAACATAGCACCAACTAGTGGCGTGGCGTGGTTTTCTTATCATAAAACCAACTAATTCCTTACAGAAAACACAACACGTGAACTTCACATGTGATCTTACATCATTTAACATGTAAAAACGTATTTTTCTCGTGTTTCCCAAGGAGTTTTTGGAACATTTTTAACATGTTTGTGTGATCACGATTTTCTACACCAAAACATGAATAACATGGTAAAATTATCTAGCTTTCTGTAAATGGAATACGTAAAATATTGAGCTTTATTGCACTGGCCCCCCACAAAACAAGAAATAATGGGGGGGGGTTCAGAAATACTGTTTTGGAGATCAGTGATGCTGTCGAGTAAATTTGATGTAAAATTAAAAAATGTTCCGTGTCGTTTGCCTCTAAATTACATTTACGGTGAAGCCTGCATGATTTTTACGTTTGGTTTAATCCATTGAATCGTGCAGTTGTTTCTTTAATGTTTCGTCAGCTGAACATTTCTGACGTTAAATAAAAGTACTGTATTTCCAGTTTCTGAGAATAAAGGACAGAAAAGCAAAAGTGTTCCTTCGGGACCAGAGATCAGCAGGACTGCGTCTTCTCTGCAGCTTTGAGTTTGTTTGGAGAAAACTTTATTTTGTCGTTGGCCACCAGGGAAGGAAGTGAAACTTTGGAAGTGGCTGAATTGTTCATACTAGTACCAATACTCTTCTTCTCTTTGTCATGAAGTTCTGTTTGTGTCCTTCGGCTGCTGCTCGTGTCTGAGTCGCCGAGGATGCTCAGCTTGTTTGTCCGTTACTGAATCGTCATCATTTAGTTGTTAATGAAAATTACAGCTGCTGACAAGCCAAGTTACAGTATCTTCAAACGCCTTATCAGCGAGACTAAACACAGAGTTCTGTGGGACACAAACCTCACCGGTCCGAGATCCAGAAGTCATCACGATGACTTGCACTTTAACAAGACGTCCGTGTAAGAAATGACACAGGCTGGTGTCAGAGGGCTCAGCTGTAAACAGGTCTCGATCAGGACACGGTCATTCGTCACCAGAGCTGCTTGTTTGTCCCAGAATTATTAATAACTTCAGCTATTTGGAGTAAGTTTATTGGTTCGTGGGATTTAAAAGGACTTAAAATAAACTGGAGGCTTTTCTCACAAGCTGTACATCCATTATTTCACCTCATAGGGTGCAGAGTTTTACTAAACCTGTCCACCTTGTGCCGTACGTCACTAATGGCGCAGAGGTTTCGGTTTTCTGATTTGAACTTCATGTGCTGAAGACAGAAATAATTATGACATATGGTTCAGAAGTTTCCATCAGCCTTGTTTTAGTTTGTTTATGAAGATGTAATGTCCTTATCCAGGCTGTCGGCTCAACAGGCCCCATTCAAACAGCTTCAGCTCATCTGAGTGAAGTTCTGCTGCTTGGTGGGGAAGTGAAAGTGTAAAAATGCAAATCAAAATATGAATTAATAAACCCCACAATACCATAATTAATGCTACCGACAATATCTTCAAGTAAAAAAATGAATGCTGCTGTAGAAAACAAAGATCTTCCTCCTTGATTTCACTCCATTCGTAGAATTGTGTTTACCCTTCAGGAAACGAGCAGCTATATTATGCGTTTCTTAAGAGCTAAAGTTTAACATCTGGAAAAGGGCAGCTGTATTACGTCAAAAAAGGCGTTCAATTCAGAAACAACTGGACTTTATTTGTAACAGAAGACGTGATTTTATCTTGTCCTGGATGACTGAGAATCTTCACCAGCAGCATAGTACAGTATGTGTTTCTTTAGGATAAGAGCTAAAGTTTAACATCTGGAAAAGGGCAGCTGTGATGGTGGTGGGGAGACTTTGGAGGTAAAAGAGAAACTTGGACAAGAACAGCAGAGAAACGAGGGGGAAAAGAATGGAGACACAATGTGACACAAAGTGAGCCAGAGGTGAAGAGAAGGGAGCATTAAACCGGTCTGAACCAGATGACTCTGGGGCTTTCACACTCCTCCCCTCCTTCCTCCTCCTCATCTTTCCTCTGACTCAGACGGGATGAACGTTTTTCTCCTTCTCGCTCTGTCTGTGCATGAGGTGTGGTGGGGTGTTACATATGCAAACTCTCAAGAAGTGTAAGAAGATCCAGAGCAGAGGGGCGGTGATGATGATGATGATAGACAGGTGTTTCCTTGCACATTATGTAAGCAGCACGATGGCCACCAATTCTCGTGCAGGCTGACATGCTTTGGATTCGTAGGAGACGTCCAGTGGGACAATTTGTTCCCTGTGGTTACACTGGATGTAATTTCTATTTCTGGTTAGTTGTAGATCTATATTTGGATACTATGATATGAA